>JAQFYM010000094.1:0-126942 GCA_034694785.1 Agrenia bidenticulata
TATAGCTTCTCTATAGATCACCTCATCACACTTTTCTATACATTATACTTGCACCGATTTTGTTTCAAACTTTCCAATTCATAGAAAATATTGTAAACCCTTCAGAACGGATGTAACCACGCAGCGGAGATAGTCAGGTCAAAAGGTCATTTCAATTTCCAACTGTCAATTTGAGTTTTGAATCCAATTTAGGTGCTAACTAACCTGTCCATGTACCCTGGTGGTCAGGGCCTGGTCTACATTGTATCTATAAAATAAAGACCCTCAAGGGTCACTCGAGTGTCCCCATTTTCGAACCTGACCTTCCATATGACATCTTAAATGAATATCTGAAAACAGACATAGGGAAAGTTGTCTTGTTTGAAATTTATGGGTGCAGATGAACGGACGGACGGACATAGGGAGGTGTACATAAAGTCTCTGCGCTACTTAATAATAATAATGCCCCCACGGGTCTCTCACGACGGCGGCAAATGTAGTTGGGAAATCTGAGAAATCAATTATTTACTCCGTGTCTGAATGTGCAACTATAAACTCCTTATCTGGAATGGACTGTGTCTGGCGGATGCCCGGATTCTCTTTTATTAACTCCATGGCACACGGGATCTAGCATAACCCACAAGATTTAGAGTTATTACCTTTGATACCCGTTCGGGGAAGGATTCGGTTTAAAGTGGATCCCATAGCTTTGGTATTTATTTGGTTAAGCCGATGGACCACATCACATCCGCCGAGGGTCAGGGTACCCTTTGATACCCCCTTTGTTACCCTTTGATACCCTTTGATACCCTTTTGACTATGGCTGAGGAATAGTTGAGTTGATATTGTTTATACTTTGAAAGAGATATGGAAATAGATTCTGGAGCATGAGGCTGACCACAGGAACCTCGGGACGTCGGTATTAGTTTAATTAGTCGGACCACAGAGAAACGGGTTCTCCCGTTCCATTGTACAGGGCAGGATCTGTTTTTCTTACATGTGCTGGATATCTCGGTATTAGTGAGTTGGGAGTGGTGGTTGCTTTACTGGCGGTGGTGGTGGTTGGTGGATTGATTGAATGAGATGGTGAGAGGATGTGTTGAGAGTCAAAGGTCTCTAAGGGCCCCTACTACATTTCTTTCATCTCACATCTTCCATCAACTTTCCTCCTTTTCTTTGAGCCAACTCAGTTTGGGCAAAAGGGCTCGGGAATATCTTCTAATGAGAATGAGCACATACGAGTAGTTGTGGGAAGAGTGTGTGTGACTCACACGATCTAAACCGCCACCGACACCGACCCCCACCACCGACTGTTAGGCTGAGAGAGTCAATTTTTAATTCCATGCCCCAGATATGGATAATAAGGCTAAGGGCTGACTTAATGAGCCCATTACTTGGACTCATCAATCATCATGGGCTATTGAATGTGGGAGTCTCTTTATTCGGAGCCACTCTCTCGATTACAACCCGGGTCTTTCATTATATTATTCTAACCTCCATATCCCCCCACGCTACTTTAATCAATACACAGAGAGTTACAGCTTGATCCAAAAACTCCATCCCCCACCGCCATACATATTTTGAATACACGGAAAGTTTGTGGAGCGGATATTTGTGTCATTCGGAGCCAAAGATAAATCCGATTTCTCCGAGAAGGAGATATAAACTTTAACTATAAACCCTAGTTACTAGTTAGACACAATAATCCTCGGGAGGAATTTACATAAGAGAAATGGCCGATAAATCTGAAGGGGGGGAGACTTTAGGGAACTTTGTGGATTTGGGTGTATCGGTGGGGGAGAGGTGGATTGAGTTAAATTGAAATCGATAAGTCATGACACGTGTGTCTATTGGGGGAGGGGCTTAAAATGAGGCTAAATCACCATCTCCAAAATACCCGGTGGGGGTTGTAGATGGGATTGTGGGTGTGTCGGGATTATTATCTATAGGAGGGCTGCCACGGCCGTCCCCACAGTCCGGAGTATAGGGGAGTAGTTTTAGCGTGAGTAGTGAGTCTTAGCTGAGGAAGGTTCCTAGGCCCTTTGAGTGGCCGGTTGGGTGGGCAAGTAGAAGATAATTTATGAATGGGCTTTGAGAATTAGTTGGCTCTTTTTAAATGCATTTATGATCATGTGGCCCATGTGGGTAAGTGAGTCGTGAAATGATGCGGATGGATTTGTAAACAGAGAATTGAAAAGGAATGAAATGGATTGGAAGTCCTTCCTTCCATTCCAAAGGGCCTATAAGGGCGTATAAGGGTGGATAGGATGAGGGACGATGGTCGGGGGTATATAAAATTATTATATCTATTTTATGACTCGTAGTCCGTGGGAAGAGGTGGCCACTTATATGAACGCAGAGATGAGATTCCCTGAGACAAAAGGATCCTCGTGGTTTAAGTTTCTTTGGGTGAAATAGGATGATCGTTGGAAGAGTGCCGCAACTACCCGGACAAAATCCTTCCACCCAAATTCCCCTAAATTCACCGAAATGCGGAAATGCCTTAACCCGCTCCTTGACTTGTAAAAATGGTAGAGAGCTAGCCCTTCCCCATGAGATATCCTTTCTCCAAGCTTGAGAGACAGACTCACATCCTCTGTCACACAATAAGACGTCGGGAAATAAATTAACTAATACCAGACATTATTATTTACTCCCTTACCACTGAATTGGGGAGAAACTACTGCGCATGCGTGCTCTGTACTTTTTTTTTACCGCGAATTTTAAATTTTTAAAAACGCTTCTCGTGGTTTTAAAGCCTCGAACTGGCAAGTTAAGTGGCTTCTTTCTAATACAGTTCAAATGAATAAATGACTAAAACTCCCCCTTTATTTTAATTATTTACTGCCAGATATAAGTGCGAAGAAACTACTGCGCGTGCACGTGTCTGTCAAGACGCCATTTTCACCGCGAATTTTAAATTGTTTGAAATCCCCAAACTCGTATTTATTTAAGGCCCCACCCTGACAATCTTCTACTTCTAGTACGGCTCAAATAAATAAATAAATAAAATCCTATCTTATTAGTCACTTGAATTGACTAATTTTAAATATTTAAAAACCCCTTTGGTCTCCCATGTGACATCAAAAGCCACTCTCTGTTTCCTAATCCCCTAGCTTCTCCAGCATGTGTCCAATATCCACAGGCTTCAAATAATATAATTAAATAATACAAGCCCACCTGACTGATTAACTTGAGAAAAAAATCCGATTAGCACATGCGCCTATTGTCTCCCCGACGCTAGCCGGTACCCTCGGTAATTTAAAATATTTAAAACCGGGTTGTACTTGTGATGCAAATTTGCTGTCGGGCATTTGGCATCTTTATCCCCAGCTAAGCCATCCAACCACCTCACCACCTGTGTCAATACTTGGGCCAAGTGGTATTTATTTAAGGCTGAAGGAATCTGTGCTCGGGGCGTGAAGGCAGACATACGGACATTTGGGCTCCTTACATCTCAAGCGAAAATATTGTGGAGGCTGCTGGAGATTGTAAATTTGAGAAGTGTGTATATAAGATGGTGTAGAGAAGAGAGCATCATCAGTATGACCAAAGAGTCAACTTTCCCTCCAGACATTTCTCCAGCAAAAGACTCTCATCTCCGAGTTGCATGGGGGTATGGTTTTTTGAGGAGGTGTCGGGACAGAATATGATCATCATCTCCTCTTCAATATTTATCATTCTCAACAGCCTTAGAGTTTAGAGTTATCCTTTCAAGCCCAAACCCCGTCTTTCCACCAGCTAAATCTCCGACGTTGCATTTAGGTCCGCGACAATTATGTCCATGACATAAATGCCCGGACAAATATGTCCCAACCTTTCAAATACCGAAATACTCCCGAATTTCACATGCCTCCCCCCGAAAATACTCAACCCGAATCCGAGACATAATTGTCACCTGACATGAATGTCCTGGGACAAATGTCGTTCTCCAAGCTCAGCTCTTTCCACCACAGCCTTGTCAATTTTATTCATAAAATTTGATCAACCCAAAAAAACCCGGCAAAGATCCGGTTCCGGTTTCATCAAAGAACGCTTGTCCTACTTGTCCTCTTGTCTAGCTAAAGATTTTAAACTCCGTTTCCGAAATCCGGGAGAAGTATGCGATACAAAAAAGGAATTTTCCGGAGGTCCCGCTCCGCAAATCGACCCTCTCGGATCGAAGCCCGAAGTCTGTAGGGAAATAAAGGGAACTAGTGGATGAGTTGTACAGACACAGTGTCGGACATGTTAGGCCATCGTCGTCATTAAATAGGCCTTGTAGGAAATGATATTCTCTAGATTATTCTGGGCCGGCCGTATTAAGTGGAGTAGGAAATGTGGAGCGTGGAGTTGGTAATTGTGAGGGAAGGAAGGGCGAAAGTGGTTCAAAGTTTACAAGTCTCATAAAATATATGAGAATAGGGAAACAAAAGTCTTTGGGCAATTTGTAGTGCCATTAGCCAGAGAGTTGAGTGGGCCACCTTGAGCCTAGACTACACAGTCCTTGGGAGCCCTATATCCCCCTCATACCACTCATACCGACTTTATATTACAGGGGGGAAGTGTATAGTCAATAAATTCGGATCCTCCTTGTGATTTTGATCCATTTTACTCCCTTTTGTCTCCTCACTCCAATGGTTGTCAAAGAACCCAATCCGATTCAACCCGTTCACTCTCCCTTATATCCTTTCCAATGTACAGACACTACATGTACAGGGGAGCAGGACTTGAGATGACGATGATGACCTGGGCCAACTCATTCCCCAGCCCCCTGTATAAATAATCTAATAAGAACTCCATAAGATTTGGAACGAGGGGCCCGTCGGAGGGGGTCTTTATTAAAAACCTATAGCTCCTACTCGGATTATTAGGCTCCAAAAGGGCTACGGCCCTGCTCAGTCTTCCACATAATAATGCCCTTTGACTCGATACATTTCCTTTGAAGGATTGAATATATTGAATGCTCTAGTATCTCCCAACAGATCTTGACGACTGTATCGTATCGCAAATGTCAAGGGTTAACAAAAGGGGATCTCTCCGGAGGGACAAATTTGTACGAGGGGGGGGGAATAAGCCAAGGGATTGTGATGAGATTGTGTCACCTTGGAGCCTTGAAGGGTTTAGGAGAGGAGGAGGTTATTTGGCACAGGTCTACTTTTATTTGCTGAGGATAAAAGAACTAGTTGAGAAGATGATGTTGTGTCAGTGTTTGATAATTGTGTCGGCTTGGGTTATATTGAGTGAGGAAGAGAGAGAGATGTGATTAATGGACCCCTTACGCAGCACCCGCATTCATCTTCTCAGCAATGAAGGACTCGACTCTCTTTTGTTTCAAATCCCTTGGACAAGGGCCAATTTATAAATATCACATATTTTCTCATCATCATCATGCCATTGGAAAGGGAAATTGGCCCCTTCCCAATATCTCCCCTTACCCTGGCACACCCCGCCCTTGAAGCCCCTGCAAAACTTCTGCGAAACCCTAGGGGAGGCCCGGGGAAGGCCCAGGGAAGGCCCAGATGAGGGAACCGTAAAGGCCCATGGCTGGTGCGCGCCTGGGGGTAAGTATGTAAGTAAGTGAGGGTGTACCGCAAATGGAGTGGTAGTTTATTGTTGCCCGGGTTTATATGATTGTGACTAAGAAGAGGAGGAACAGATTGTTGGGAAGCGGGTAGAGGCTCTATGGCCGGAGAAAGGTTTATTCGGTGGGGGAAAGTGTTTATCAGGAAATAAAAGTGGATTTATTACCCGGCAACTGACCCCAGTCCCAAATATATTCCTTATTCTCCCAATTCCAACAATGAATTCCAAGAGTAATGTGCCAAGTGCCCCAAACTACCAAAAACTTTTTACTACTTCCTCTCTCCTCTCTGGAGAAGCGAGAGTCAGAGCCTTTCACAACTACCCGGGTATAACCCGCACCATCCCACACCAAGCCCCAACTCCTTCAAGACCATCTTGCCCCGATTAATACTCTCCGACTTCTTTCTCAAACTAATTCCCCAGTCACATTTCTCATCTTCAATGAGAGTTTGGTGACAGAGGTCATCCCTTGACCTCTCCTATTCATCCTCTCTTTAGACTCTCTTAAACCCCCCCTTCCAGAGGGTGAAATTTCTTCCCTTTTGTACACACAAAGGGAGATAAGGCCTTGGAGATGAATGAGCGTAATAAATAAATAAATATCTAAGACTACATATCTAAACTGGGGGATGAATGAGCCATGAATTAGGTCATGTGTCCCGGGGGATCATTAGGGAGCCCTTTGTAGTCCAAAACCACACCCTCATCTAAAAGGAGGAGATCAAGTACAAAGAGACTTCTTCCCTAACCGCAAAATTCCTCACTAACTTTCCCAAGTTTTCATTTCTCAGAGAGTCGGTCGGTATGACATGAGATTGCCGGTGCGTCTGGGAAGTGAGCCTATAGGGTCTAGAGGACCTTAGACACTCTAGACACCCTCGGCTTCTCCAGTTCTTGGTAGTGTGGATTCTTGGTAGTGTGGATAGTGTTGATGATGGGTTGAGTGAGCTTTTTGGGTATAGTGTTGTGAGTGTTTGAGGGGAAGGGACTTGTTAGTTGAGGTTAACTGGGCTTATGCAAGGGAGGCTGGAGATGATAAAAACAAAGGGCTGTAAGTGGCAAAAAGAGTGGAATGTTTTTGTGGCTAGGAAGCATGACGAATGGGGGCTTAGCAAATGCTTTTGTTCACCCCTTGGGGATTTCATTTCTAATTTCCATCCCAGTATCCTCTTTCCCATGGATCATCTCTAGAACCCGACCCTGGACTACCCGCTCCACAACCCGGCCCTTGGCTAAATACAATACACTTGAAACAACAACAAGGAAACAGGGCATTTGAGCCCTTTCAATTTCACCCGCACGGACCGCTAATTCCATATTGTCTCTCTAAACAAGGAAAACTCCATTTATTATCCCATGCCCACCGGGTAAAATCATGCCCCCCCCGAAAAAACCCCCACCGATCCTTACATTTGACGACATGACAGAGAGGTGTGTGGATGAGGACATGTGTGGAGAAAAGTGGGCCATTGCAGAGAGCCGGTATGGCGTATGCAAATAGCTGATTATGCATTTTTCATGAAAGAGTGGAGGGGGCAGGGACGGGAGAGTGTGGAGGAGAGCCCCAGTGTGCCCTTGCAGAGGCTGGGCCCTTGTCATCTCAGTCCCCTCATTGCTCTCTGGATAAAGTTTGAATATTATGGCTGGAGCTCAAGGCTCTCTCTCTCAGAGCCGACACATCCATAATTCCAGACGTGATGATGATAATATGATTGGAGAGGGTGTCACCTTCATCTAATATGTATGGAGGGGGGTACTCTGTATTCTGAGCACATTTCCGTCAACGCGTCCCTTTTCAAAATTCAATCCCCCTCTGATGGTGTGGGTTGGTGCAGTGAGTGCCAGTGTGTGTCTGTTGTGTGGGACACTGTGTGCCTGTGAGGGGGGCTCTGTGAGGCAGTGTGACTTTCCCTAGGGACTCTCCCTGATGAGACTAATAGTGAGGGAGATAAATGACTCTGTGTTTGATTCTTCCTTGTCTCTTCACACTCAACACTCGACATGATAAATACCCGACCCACACACTTGACTACTCTATGCAGATAATGGAGGAGACAAAGCCTTTGAGCCCCAATCGCCACCGGATATACACACACATCTCCATTATTAATAATAAATCCACCACCACCACCGACTCTTCACTTTATCCTACAAACTCAAGCCGACTATTGTCTCAATCCTATCCACAAAAGCTCTTGTACCTTTCTGGTAATTCTAGCTCCATCTCTTTTTAAAGCTTTCACGGGGAAATCCAATATGTATTCGTTATCGGATTCTGGGGAAAGGACTGTTCAAAGAGAAAGTCATAGGGAAAGTGTTTTCTTAGAATACCCGGGACTCCCGGGAGTAACAAGTGTGGCTCAAGAATTGTAGCTAAGGAAAGTTTTCTTGTATGAGCTGTAACTCAGATTTCTAGTTTGAGAAGTCATAGAGAAAGTAGTTGTCGCAGAATACCCGGGTGAACGCGAAGTTCAAGGAACTAAGAAATTATTAGTGTCTTGTGCTGTATGTATTTTCCAAACAAATTCGAGGAATTTCTGGCACCAACTGCGGACATTTTCAAACATCATAGAGAAAGATAAATTCTCAGTATCCTCGGAAAATATGAAATCCTGCCGGCATAAACCTCACCTATCAACAAAGAGAATCGGCTTGATGTGTGTGTGTGTTTGTTCGCCTTTGAACCTTGGCGCCCAATCAATGTTTAGTTGCACACTGCCCCAAATATACCGCACTCAATGAAAACATAAATTTCTAAGCCTCGGCGAAGCCCATAATGAGGGCGCCGATTGCCATTATTGACTAGGATGTATTCTAAGCGATGCCCGTTACTGCGGGCATCAATAGCTTTCAATGCATGCAATGCTAATGTGACTCTGTGTAGTAAGACTCAAAGGAAGTTTGGAGTAGTGGGCACAAGTAAGTATTAGCTCAGGTTGAAAGGATGTTAAAAGGGTGAATGTAATTAATGTTTTGAACATCCAAGACCCGGGGATTAAGCTTGAGAGATGGAGAGAGAACCGATTTCCACGAGATTTAAAACTCTTCCTCTTAATACATTCAAACATTTTTTCCTCTTCTTTAGAATAAATTGCTTCAGGGATTTTGCATCCTTCAAAAATCTCACTAAGCTCACTAAACTCAACTCCTCAATTACTTTTTAAAATATCCAGAGACCACCTCACCGCGGCTCTGGATGAATCTCTAAATAGGTTGAGAGAAGCCCTCCTCTTAAAGCCCAAGAGGCAAGTGGGGGGGGGGTCGGTGGGGGCAACTTCCAAATCTCAACTTCCCTCTCTGACAGGTTGAAAGGAGGAAATGGCTCTTATGTCCTACATTTCCATGAACACGGCGCTCCAGTGTCAATCAACCGACCCTTTCCACTCTCTTGTACATACAAAAGCCCGGGTATGTTCCTTTATTCACACCGAGGTTGTGTAACCTTCTCCGGTGGTGGGGGCTATCCACTCCTATACCGGGTTGCATGTGTCCATACTGTACTATATATAATCTACGGTATTGGTTCAACCTTGACACCACTCAAAAATTAGGCCAGTAGATCTCCATCCAACTTCTCTTTCTTGGGACTAAACACCAACTCCTCTACATTCTAAAAGGTGCACAAACTTGGTTATTTTGACACCTAGGTTTTTTTATGACTCGTTTAGGCTTCGATGGTTTCCTTTGTCTGTCCGTCTGACAAGTTGACCAAGAGTTACTTCATTTACACTTTCAATCATTCGGACGGTTTAGTTTCTACGTCTGCCAATTCGTTTGAAAGGTTGACCAGTTCAGTCACTAGACTATTTTAAAAAAATTCCAGAAGCCCATCTGTCTATCCGTCTGTCTCTATATCACACTTATAAGTTAAGACTGGGTGGTGATACGAATTTGGATAAACTGAAGCAACTACAAAAATAAATGACCTAAATCACAGACAGTCCTCCATGTCATCTGTGATTTCCATGGAGGAATGGGCTATAGGTAGCTGCTAAATAACAGTGATCTGAGATTTCCGGAGTACGAATATGAAGGAACGGGCCCTTGATATTCTCCTTGGAGCAGGGGTAACAAATATTTGTAATGTTCTGAACCCACCCGGATCAATAAATCCCTATAAGTAAGGAACATAATATAACAAGTGTTTATGGTATTGCCCACGTTGATTATTCGAGATGTAAAGCTAATAATAAGAGAGAGGGAAGGTGGCGAGAGTTTTAAGAAAGTGAGAAAGCGTGAGTTGATGAAATTAATGGCCCGTAGTGGCTAATTAGAGAATATGTGGCACTTCTTAAGGGATTGTCCACAAGAACCAGAGTTAATTAAGAAGGAACTAGATAATTACCCGCTTCTCAAACACCCGGGCTCTCTCCAAAAACCAATTTCAGTTGAAACGCACATAAGTCCCTCAGTACACTCCCCCTCCTCAAGAATGTACAAGTAGTCCGGGAGTCCTTGCCTTGGAGACCCTTTGATTATATTTTATAGTTTGAAGGGTGAATAATTGGATGTATAATTTATGGTATTGATTATAGTTGTATGAGAATCCCCCTTGTCGTGTCCAAAGTGAATTAGGGTCGTGACTTGGAGAGATTAGGCTCCGATAGGGTCAGATTTCAATATCGACAAGGGAGAGCTAACCTGAACATAGTGAACATGTTGTTGACTCTGTTGTAATTGAGCCGAGGTCTCCAGTTTCCAATCCAAGAGTCAACCCGGTTTCTAACATCCCAAATAAATCCCCACTCACTCTTTCCAGAGAGTTCCAGGCTTTTTGGGGGAATTAGAAGTGGAGGGAATAAATGTCCAGCTCATTGATTTCCAATTACGAATCAGGGAGTTTCGTTTGAAGATTGGGCCGGGGAAATATGGACTTCCCCTAGTTTCAAAAACTCCAGTCCAGTTCCAGGATGGAGTGGGAAATAAAATAATGCTGGATGGGGATTAGCGGTGGTGGTCCTCGTGGTCGACCTGGATCTCAACCAGCTCAGCTCGTTCTGACAAATCGATATGGAATTTCTTTACTCACACTCCACTTGTCTCGGGAGACGTTTGATAAGCTTTAATTAATTAGGATAACGGATTGACCGAGATTCGGATTGTACCCGGTAACCACAAGGAGGAAAAAGGAAAGGCTTTGAATTATTATTTGAGTCAATTATTTAGAAGGACAAGTTGAGGCTTAATGTTTTAGGAATTAGGGCAGACTTTGAAAGTTTATTCAACAAGGTGATTAGAATTTAATTATTTATCAAGTAATTCCATTTGAAATTAAATTTAGGGGAATGAGCTGATGAGATCTTGGCTCAAATATTGTTATGCTTGGTTAGGCGCCAAATTTCCTGGAATTGTGTGGATCAATATATTATTACTACTAGATTATTAAACTGTCAACAAGAGGTTTTGGGGTTAAAATAAAATAGTTTTAACCTTTTAATCAAGAATCTATCATATTCTGTGCCTTAATGCGCGCACGCGATCTAAACGTCGTCTCACATCCCCCAAAAAGGAGTCAATTCATCTCAAAACACCCCAAAAAAAGTTATTTTCTTAAAAGCACTAGCCATCGGTGCCCGCTACAACGGGCATCGCCTAGAAAAATAATCAGCCATAGGACCCGCCATTATGGGCATCGCAGATACGTCATCAAGGGGCACTGTGAAATTTGATAATAGAGTCGAGCGGTATATTCAACTGATACACACACACACACACACACACACACACACGCACACACACACACACAGATCCTTGGCGGATTGTTAGTTAGATGCTGAATAAGTTGTGTTGAGGTCGGCATTGTGATTGAGCATATTTTTTATCCTTCGACTGGATGATTTGTTAGTCAATATTTTATATTTACCACATGTATTATTAGTAGTAGACATGGGGAGATATATTTTGTATATTTCTCAACCAAATATCATTCCACTTGACACAGGCAATAAAAACTAGAGGTAATAAAATGGATATAGAAAGGAATTGAATAATTTATACGTTCACCCAAGAGGACATACTCTTTTTGGCATTTATCTCATCAACTTATACTCCACTGCCAAATAAGTTGGCTTTAAACTCCTAATCACCCCTAAATATATTCATGCCATGGTGACATATGATTATAAGGGCCTTATAAGGGTCTTTTATAGTGAATGCCTCTCTATGACTAAGGAGAGATATCCGTATTGATTTTCAAAGGAGAGTTGCAGTGGGGGATGGTCTTGGTTGATTTCCAAGTAAAGTTGAGGTCATGACATGAAAGGGGGCGGGGCTTTGGGTTCCATTAGTCCGTCTACAAAGGAGGACAATTTAGTTCATATGTTTATGGACAAAGTTGTGTGTTAATAGCAGAGCTGGGTTGAAATAAAAATACGCGAGGACAAACAGAGATAAATATCATCCCCCCTCATGCATAGAGTCCGACTTGGCCCTTTCTATAAATCTCTTTTAGTTATGGGGCTTATATGGTGGACTTGTCCAGCTATACCCCCGAGGGAAAGTTTGGACCATTTATTCAATAATTATAATGACATTCATGTTTCCCTTAAATTAACTCTTACATACACTTAGGCCGCCCTTAGCCTTTCTTAACTAGTCTCAGCCGACTTGAGCTTCTTCTATGTCTGCGTGGGGCGGATGAAGAGCCTCTTTATGTCTGGGCACACAATTCGTCGTCAAAGGCAATGCCACTGCGTGACCACCACCGGTGGCTTTGTGGTTATCCGTGGGTGGGGATTTAGGAAATTTTATTATGCCTATTTTATGAGGGTCTGAGAAATATTGGGGTGGACAGTGGTCTCTGTATGGTCTACGGTGGTCTCAATTGTCAATTGACGGCGGGCTAGAAAACCCTCAAGTGGGCAGTGGTCCTTTAACACTGGCCTTTAAGATCTAGTATCGGCTAGTAGCCACTAGTAGCCAGTAACCTTGAATTCATGTCTGGTCCAGCGGTGTACGAAATCGTCCGGTGGTGAGTGCCCAGGGATGGACGGTCCATGTGTCCAATTCCCTTCCAAGTCCTTCTGACACTCAAAGTTTCAACAACTTCCACAGCCAAGTCTCTGCTCAAAAAGACGTAGGGAAAGCAATTAGATGTCTGAAAGTCTCCTTCACTCAAAACTCCTCCATGAATCTCCTTTCTCCAGTTGTCCAGGACTAAAAAGCTAGGGACTTTTGCGTGAAATTTCCCTCTATCTCTCAGTTTGATGAAATAATTTCTTACTTGAGGCTGAGTTGTTTGAAAGAAGAGTTCTGAGGCCTCTGAATGCTGCGGCCAGAGGATCTTAAGAGAGAAGGAATGTCAGTGTGGATTTAGAATTTAAATTCATGATCTCAAAGTTAAGGGTGGAGATGAAAAGACTAAGGAGAGGATAAGTTAACCAAACCAACACACACACCTCATACAATTAATTCCCGCACTGGCTAAACACTTTGTATTTGCACACAGCCCGAACTGGCTCCGTGGTAGTGACTGAGCCACTTTCATCCTGAGTCATCATCCTTTTGATACCCTTAAGGCTTACATCATCACCGCCATCATCTCCGAGCTCATCTTAATATTTTAAGCTATCACTCCCACGGACTCCACAAAATCTACACGGATACATAATTCATAACTCAGTCCTTGCCATTTCCAACCGACACTTGATCTTGTCTCTTTAAACCCTTTTCTAGCTCAGCATCTCACTTTTTATTTCATTCTACTGCATAGTGCATCCTACTTACAATGGACATGTTTTCACTGTACAAATACCATATCTTTGAGACTTAAATAGAAAACATGAATAAGAATCCGCAAAGGCAATCTGTTTGTTACCGTTTCGGTTTTGGTATGGAATTCTAACTGGACTTGCGACACATTTTTAATTTGTACCCTTAAGTACTAACAGTTGTTTTAGCAATGTCCGTTTTGTACAGGTTTTGATTTTCATAATCAAAGCACTGCCCTGCTATAACGGGCACCGATGGCTTTTCTTACAAGGTTAAGAATTAGCATAGAGATTCGGACTGTTGCCAGTATTGCCAGTATTGAAACTTTCCGCTTGAATGCTAACCTGGCTAACATTCTCGACAGTTCACACTACCATATCCAAAACAAGTATTTAAATTTTAGTTAAATTAAATGACGCCTTATTTATCTCTAAATACCTAAAGTATCCACATCGGAGTAATCCCTAAAAAGCCTTCCATTGTGCGTTAATTCCTAACAAAGCAGTTATCGTAGATGCCCGATATGCAGAGTGGAGAATAGTACGAAACTCTCTCTCTCATACTTGTCCTATAATTCCATGCATAATAAGCCGTTATGTAAGAACGGGCTAAAAAGTCCAATGTGGACCTCCTCATATGATACGAGCATTTCGAGTATGCAGTAGCAGACGGAGTTACAATAATAATAATATAATAATATCACCAAGGGAAATGGGCTCAAAAAGAGTGGGGATAAACCGGAAGAAAAGGCTATAAGGATTTTTCCCTATGATTGAATTTAATTAGTCGTATGTGAATAGTTAATTCCACGTTTATTCCAGGTTTATGAGGGAGTATTATGGAATTATCCTTCCCTCACTTGGCTAATGGAGAGGGGGGCTGAGTACCCCCCACAGAAAAGAGTCTTGGCTCTAGGCATTTTTTCCTCGTCTCTCTCTGAGGAGAAAGGAGTGGAGAGAGTTTGGTTTGTAAGTGGAATAAAAGTTATTTATGACCAATTAGTGACTGTGGAAAGAGGTGGCTTGTGTGTGTAGTTCTCCATGTAAATCTTCACGAGCTCCCAACCTCATTTCTACTTCATCATCTCCTTTTTAATATTTTTATTCAAAGATTCGAAAGGAGTCTCTCCCCCTCCACCACATCCTAATTAAGTGACTACATACGCCTCAGACCACTAATCACATTTTTCTCCACCACTTTATTCACTCGTAAGGAACGGGGAATTTTAAAACACTCGGCATACTCCAAACAAGACGTACACATACTAGGAGAGAGAGAGTCTGGCTTTTATTAGTACCTAGCGTTGTTTGTTTATGTGCACGCTCCTGTGTCCGTCCGCAGTCCGGACGGACGATAGATAACTTGGGAACAGCCCATTTTGCTTATTTAGTTCTTAGATATCCAGATATAATAGGATGGACCCTTAATGGATTTTTTGAAGGGTTTACTTTACCAAAAGGCAATGCTAGGTAGGTAGTCCAAGTAGAGTAGATTAGAGTAAGATTAAAAAGAGAGGATGCAGATGTAGTTAGTATTGGATTTGAATAGGATAGACGCGGCAAAAGTCAATTGACCTTTGACCTTTGAACATTCGAAACTCAAGTCGACAATTAAAAATTCAAGTGATGTGCGTTTTTAGTTGCGAAAGTTGGTTATATCCGTTTTGAACGGTTTTTTTTAAGACATGGTCTAGGCCCGCATGGAACACTTTTATTTTGGTGGCTTGTGTATGGGGTAAAAAGTGGTAATTAGGATTAGATTGTTCATAGTGAAAGATGAGGATATTGTTATGAGCTTGTAGAGAATATTTGATAGGAAGTTGGCAGTGGTGGTTGATGATGGTGGTGGTGGTGTATCGGGTGTGCAAGGGTGTCGTTTTCTGAGTCCAAGTATTTCTCCGTTTTATCGTCGATTGGCCCCGACATTTTTACGACCTTTTTCTCCAAAATTCTTTTTGCAAAGAAAAATCGAAGTCGTCTCTGAAAGTGGGCCACTATTTCATACCCTTATAACTTATATATCCCCTCCCCTCTCTCTCTTTACATCAACTCTCTCTCCCTAGTAATAAAAAATAATACATTTAAGCCCTGGCCAAGATAAGACTATTTCATCTCTCAAAAAACATATCTAGGTAACTAAAGAAGAAAAAAGAGGCCACTACCACGACCACCCAACCATTTAGCCCTTATCGTCTCTGTTGACTCCAAATACACGTCCAAACCAAGAAACATATACAGTCACAAGTCCATCCCATCAACGCTTAATGGAGATGACGGCCGTCATCGTGTAGTACATTATGACACTAAAGTACGTCGTCTTGGTCGACTGCTGGAGGTAGAAGAACGGGCCCGCAGCAAGTCGAAGGGGCACGAGGCAACGGAGCATGCGCCTCGAGAGTGCGTTACCAATGGGCGCCACCTTCCTCCAGTCCCGCACAAACTTACGGGCCTCTTCGTGGACTTGGCAGCCGAGGGGGAGGACGGTCATGATTATGAACTTGACCCCACAGGATATCCCTAGCATGACGACGAGAAGGACAAGGTTGGCTTGGTCATGGAGGACGATGGTGGTGTAGTCGCAGAGGATGCAGACGACGAGGCCAAAGGCCATGAAATAAGGGACAAAGTAGTAAAAGCCCGGGTTGATGCCTGAGAATATAATTAATTGTAACTTCCGGTAGATTCGGTAGGACATGTTGAATCTCCATTGGATCTGGAGTCGCCTCCTCGCCTTGTGCGTGTGTGTCATGAGGTTGGCCGGGTTGGTTTTGATCCCGAGGGCTTTGGAAATGATCTGTAGAAAGAGGAGGAAGGAGAGGGAGAAGAAGCCGATCTGCTTCCACACTTCTGTCACCACCACCAGAAGCCAGCCAAATCGAAGGAGAGTGAGACTGAAGGAAGATGAGATGGTCCAAGGGTCCAGGAATTGAACCAGGAATAAAAACACCACGTCAATGTTCTCGTAAATCCCGAACACGGCCAACAGGGCCGGAGTGAGGCAGGAAATTACCAGGAAGCCATTCATGAGGTACCCGATCGTGTCCCACCCGAGACTGTCCGCAAAGCCCACTGCCAACCCATAAAAGACCAGCCTAATTAATTTCATCAGTCTCCTTTACCAAGGCTAATTAGTTGAGTAACTTACGGCGGCTGAGGCTGGAGTCGAGGATGAAGATCTCGTTGATGGCCCTCATCACTTGGACCTTGAGGGAAAGGGAGCAGTGGATAAGGACGGCGATAAGCAAGGAGATGTGAATGTAGAAGATAAGAAACACAATCTGAAGGGTGGACATAAAGTCCCGGGAGGAGAAGAAGTGACGAAGGAGCACCAAGGACATCAGCACACCCGTCACCATCAGCATCGACGACGTGGTGTACCAGCCCCGTAAGGAGCCTTGAGTCCCTTCTAACCTTCGACCCGACTCGATGAATAGTATAGGGGGTGACCAAAGGTACTCTGACCACTTTGTGAATCTTCCAAAGGATTTCCAAACCCCGCACGAGGGCATGTTCTTATGGTCAACTGTCCTCGGACTGACTGACGTGGCCCGATGGGAAATGAATGAATTTCATATCCCCCATCCGTTTATTAATTTCACTGGCTTCCATAATCGAATTACTTTTTTTGACTTTAACTCGGGTACTTCGGGTAGTGGATATTTTTTGTGCTTGGTAAGGTTGGTTGGCCCAAGGTTGGGGAAGGGAGCTTGGTTATGTTCAGGAACCGGGTAGTACCTGAAGAATACTTGATGTGCGTGAGTTATTCCAAGGGAATGTTATGATTTAATTTTTTTTCTACTTTCCTTGGGAGTGGGTAAAAAGTATTATGGAGTTTGATAGTTTTTGAACCTTGTCTGGTCCGCATGATGAAATGCTAAGACAACATGGTCGGGAGAAGGGAGAGAGAGTCGCCAAACTCCCGAGTTCTCGCTCATAAAAAATGGACAAGTGGAGTCTGTTAATGTTTGCATGGAGGAGTAAGTGGACTCCAAGGGGCTGTACACTCACAAATTCACACTCAATTCCCAGCCACACCCCCTCAAACTCACCATCAACCACCAAAGAACTCGTAGCTGGGCGGCATTAAAAGTGTCGGACTAAAAAATACCAAGGACATGACACCGCATGCCCCTCATAGTCACAACACTTTGGAGTAATCTCATCAGAAAACGCAGCCGAGATTCACCCTGAGATGTGTGAAGATTTCTTAGTTTTAATGTGGGCAACTATGGCTGGGACAGATTAGGAAGGGGTCACCCGTGGGGGGTGCTATAAAGATAAGTATTATTGCGCAGAGAGGACAGCTGGGCCCAAGTTTTAGTGGGGACCTCTAGTCACTCAACCACTAACAGGAATTGGCTCAAGAAGTATGTCTGTCTGTTGGTGTGTACACCGTTAAACTTGGCACTCACTCCAAATCACTCAATGTTAAAGTTGCACACTGCCCCGAACTTACTGTACTTAATGAAAAGTATTAACTGCCTTGTCCACTATGATGTCCATTATGAGTATTATAAGGGCCATGACGGGCCAGATGGTTATCTTAGCGATGCCCGTTCCAGCGGGCACTGATGGCTGGTGGTCTCAATAAAGGATTGTGTTTCGTATCGAGTGATGTGGCTTGTAGTCTTGTGGACACTGTGGACTTTGTTATTTGAAGAAATCAAGGAGTTTGTGTGTGGAAGTATCATTGAATAAAATCCGCCTCAAATGGCTCATTCAATTACAAGTCTGTGAGGAAACGGAAAGTTTGTCTGACTCTGAAAACGAACTCTTGGGTCGTTCCTCTCTAATTAGCCTGATTCCATCTCAATCCAAAAACCCAGACTGGTTTATATAACTATACACCCTTACAAGGTATCAAAAAAACTTCCTTAGCTTTTCCTTACGGGGGCAAGTGCCTTGGGATTCTCAAATCCTCAAAGCAGAGAGAAAAATATTAGATGACCCTATTAGGGAGGTTGAGATACAGTGACTTTTTTATTGTGATTGTCACTGTTAAGACCTTTGTTACAGTTGCAATCACAAGAGAAATCTCACTGTATCGCAATCTCCCTATTGTTCCTTGTATGACGTGGAGTGTATGGAGATTGGAGAGTATTATATCCGAGTCTCCCTGTTGTCAGAGATATTGCCTGAATTTTTGTGTCCAGGATTTGGCCTCCGTTTTTTTTCCTCGTGTCACACCCGCCTTTTTCCTGCAAACTCAGCTCTCGAGGGATTTGGTGTATAAAAAAATTCTGCAACACTTTTCCTATCTCTGGCTAACTTTTAACTCGGAATTGGAAATAGTTTCCTATCCTCTTTTCCCAACCAAAAAATATGAAGAGAGAGAGAGGAATGAAGTTGTTCCACATATTTCAAATCCCACTTTCCCCTCTCGTCTCTAAGTTTGGCTAGGTAGACTACCCGGGTAGTAGTATGGGTGCTATTTTATATGTATGTATCGTAGATATAGATATGTTGGGAATCCTCTGCCCGTCTGTCTGTCTATCTGTCCGTCCGTGATTCCAAACAATAACTTTCTTAGGAATCAACTTTTATTCAACTCTATTTTTTGGATCTGGTGTTTCTTTTATCTGAGGCCAAGTTCCGGATCGAACGGTTGACCTAGCATTTCGAAATTTGTCAAGTTTTGGGGTGAAGTGAGACTAATCCTCATGCTAAAGCATCGACTCACATTAATTACCCGGGGATTATGGTAAACGCTATTATAGTTGATTGTAATCCGTAATCCGTAACGAGAGTAAGTTTTAGGGGGTGAAGAGAGACTAAATCCTGATGCTGAAGCATTGGATCACATAAAGTATCCTTTGATTATAGTCTCCGGGCATTTGAGTGGATTACAATCGAACGATACACATTTTTCGTATGGTTTATCTATACTAGTTGAATTAGCATTTGGGGTGAACTGAGACTAAATCCTCATGCTAAAGTATTGGATGACATTAATTATCCTCCGAATATAGTCCATGGGCATTGTAGTTGTTTACAATGGAGGGAAATATATTTTTGAGTATATTCCCATCCATTCCCAGTGGGTTACCCGTACCGGGAGAGTCAGAACTGTTTGGACATGTCAACTCCAGTCTCCTTGGATTTTTCTCGTTTCTTGTGAGGAGTGTGTAATGGATGTAGTAAATCGGATGGAATGGCCCTGACTGCCGAGTCCATTTTTGTTTGTGTAATGTCAAAAGATAATGTTAATGTTATGAGATGGGCTGCCATTGTCCATGACAATAATCCCATGTCCATCCAGATGTTACCAACTCGGAACATCCAATCAAATGAACTCCTTGTCATGTCATATTACACTCCCCCAGCTTCCTCTTAACTTTCACGACAAAACACACACCCAGAACATAACACTTCCCATTCAACTTTGAACTCACAACTTTCTCTGGCCCAATGGACTAGACCCAGCCCTGGGAAAGGTCAGAGGGCATGATGGATGGACACACACACACGGACATTCTTTGTCAGTTTACTATCTCCTATGCTACGAAAAGTCTGAGATTGTTGGAAAGTTTAGGAATACCATTTCTAACTGTGTGTTCCCTTGAGGTCTTTCTCGCTAGTTGCTGGGAGGGTTTGGGTGCCACGGGTCTTGGGTTTTGGTATGCACTTGGTCACCCAGGGTTGGCCATTCAAATTTTTTGCGAAGAGTGCTATTTTTTGAAATTCCATCAATTTTCCAAGCCTTAGAAAGTGGGAATAGCCATATTTTCATATTTCTCATGTGTTTCATATTTGAAGGGGCTTGAAAAAAAAACACAATTTTCCCAATTTTTCCCAAAAAGCGTGTAAAAAACGAAAAAGAGGCCAACCCTGCCGCCCACACATTTTTCAGCCTGTACGATCTCATGTGTCTGAGATAAAGATGGGAAATATTTAAATGAATGTAAACTACGGTTTTTTGTGCCTAGTCGCTCTTGTGGTTTACTCTATTATTATTATTATTATTATTATCCCCCACCCACTTTCTTCACCGCACTCTCCACCACATCAAATAACGGACAACACAACTCTCCTTGCACAAATACCAACACTCTAAACTTTATCGCTAGTCAGGTTTAATAGAAACCCGGGGATTGTGCTACCCGGTTCCCGAATTATTTACCAACTACTTTGAATCTTTTCCATTTACCTCCCATTTGAATCCATAGGGCGTTTTCCGTCATTCGGGCTTGGACGTGTGGATTTTTATGAACTGTGAGATGAGGAATATATTTCTAGGAATATATTTCTAGGAATATATTTCTAGGAATATATATTTTACGTCCAATGCGTTAAAATTCATTTCCAGCCCAAGATATTTGAACGACTCAAGTGTAGGAAAGTGAGCAAACAATTTTAACGGCTTTTATGTGGGCCACACCAAATATTAAATATTTACGATCAACACAAAATTGGATATCATGGCCTCGGAAAAGCTCAAACGTAAACATCGAGACGAAATCGATGAAAATTAAACGGTTCAATTAATCAAATGAAATTACTAAATTCCACCTCAATCAAATCGCTCAATTGAGTCAAAAATAAATCCACCAAGTCAAATCAAAATCAAATCGTTCTATTCACTAAATCTTATTGCTCAATTCGATAATCAAACTCAATAATATTCGAATCAATTCAAAATAAAATCGATAAACTGAAACTGCCAATTTCAGCAAAACATGCCAATTCCTTGCCATTCTCCACCACCAAAATTATCGATTCCATTTTATCCCGACGTGGAAGGCTTACAGGATCATGTCTGTGTCCGTATGTCCGTCCGTCTGTCGGTCTGTCCGCCAACACCATAACTCATTTCAAACTTATCCAATTACACTTGAAATATGTTAAGTATATTTTTTGGGCTAGTATGAGAGATAAGTTTGAAGAATGGATAATCTAACCAACTTGGATGGAGATATGAAAGGAAAACCCACTATAGGGTCATAATTTTAAGTAGGGGACATTTTTATGTTGATTTTTCTGCTGATTTATACAGGGAAAATTTAATATTGATTTATATACGGGAATTTGAAAGTGTGGGGTTTAATGAGGGCAAAATACCCGGGTTGGCAATGTAGTAAAAGCAGAGCCCTTGATGAGCCTTTCAAGGAGTAGAAAATATTGTAAATAAATGCAAGGGAATTGTGTTTGTAGGCCATGGGTGGAGATTGTTGGAGCTGGTTGAGGGCTAATTCGTTCATTAGTTGATGTGAGTTGGTAATTGTGACTAATTGGCTTGTCCCTCCTAATCTTTGGGAGGGGCGGACGGGGGCGAATTTGGTGAAGGGAATCCCAAGTCCCCTTCCCTCCACAACATCTAAATCCCCTTTTATCACATCTTGATGGACAAAAGAGTTGAACAAGGATTTAATTACAACTTCTCCAGCAGCTATGGAAAAAGTGGGGCGTCATTTCAACAATTAAGCCCCATAAATTTATTAACAACTGCACATTCCACAAAATAACATTCCCCTCTCGTATCCAGAAACCCGGGAGGGAAGGAAATCCGGGTCGAGTCATAGATAACAAAAGTCGTAAGGGTCAGAAGGCATTGCCCAAGTCAAGGAAAGTCAACTCGGATCTCCATATATTGATCCCCTCTTTGCAAGGAGAGATCAACTTTGAATTAAATACCCGGATTTCCTATTTTATAATCTACCCGTATTTAACTCTTCCGAACATGGAGAATAATAAAAAAAACAGGATGTACTCCCGTGTAAAAATACACACACATCTCCGGGTGTTTTGAGAAGCGAGCCGAGGTGGAGACTCCAGAGACTAATTTGTACCTAAGAAAAGCCAATTGTAGCCATTAAATTAAATTAGAATTTCTTGGTCCCCGAAAAACCCGCTTTTGAAATCTCTTCCGCTTCCCAACGACTTTTACGACCTCCAGAGAGGACACGGAGACGAGGACCCAAGGCCGAACAACTCCTTCTCCTCACTCCTATCATCACGGACAATGACTACCCGGGTATTACATTTCGGTGGCAAAAACATGAGAAGGGACTAAGTAGGCTCCGAATCTCGTCGATACTTTTCCATCCTCAAGACAACAGAGTGGTACGTCAATCCGATACACAGAGCCCTTCGTGTCCCAAGCTCATTCCCACACATAATTTCACCCTCTTTTGCTAATTACCCGGTTGAGCTCCAATTATTTCGGGACGGGGAAGAGTGCCCACGTGACCTGAATCCGGAGCCTTTCTCCTACACCAAACCCCCCTCTCCTATTTCCTACTTGTCATCCTGGAAATTCAAAAGGGGCGACGCCCAGCCCATCTAATAAATAATACCCACACCAGCCCGTTACTCTGCCAGTTACCCGTATGGCCACCAATTAAGTTAAACGCTCAAGATTTCGGGTCTGATATGATGGCGGGAGGGGGGGGGTACTTATTTCCGTGTATTCTCTGAGAAGGATAAAATGATTAAATTATCACATGTCTTTGTCACCCCTCCCATTTGACTTTATAATCGAGTCCATCAACAACATTAAAACAGTGGAGAGAGAGACGAGGGGACACAAGAACCACTCTGCATAATTTACTCAAAGCTCTTTGCACTCAAAAAGTGGAAAAGCTGCCAAAAGAGAAGCAGCCACACCCCCTCAACATCCAATATTGCCCCCCCTGAAAAAAGGACTGAGAGGTCCATTTCATGATACGAAGGTCAGGCTTTGTCGCCCAGCATTTATTGACCCAAGGGATGAGGCTTGTAGATGTTGGTCGGGACTCAGTTCCGGTTCGGTGGCTTTTTGAAACATGTGTGTTGCCGGGTAGTAGGATGTTTGAGATATTTGGTCTTGGTGTGTAATTGATTAAATGGATGTGAGTAGTTGGAAGTAAAGGTGGATGAATGATCGGCTTTGAGAGGGGAGAGGAGGTGGACTGGGTTTGCTCATCCGAAAATCGGGGAGTTGTCGGGTAAAACGGTCTTGGGACAATATGGAAAAGCCAGAGGATTGCTTCATGGCTCACTCACTTCCTGAATTATGAAAGACAATATCACAACTCTTTTATATCTCTCGTTTTTCCACCACCGTCTATACATTCGACATTGCTATCTTAGCATCTCTTATTTTACTCAATATGGTTGGATACAGGCCCGCTCATGGCCCACTATGCATCTTAAAGACACTTTTGATTTTTATGATTTGATACATTTCTTTTTAAGGGGATTGATGGATTGGATTTGGATGAATTTGATTCGTTGATCAAATTGAGAGATTTCATTTGCTGAATTGGACCAATTATCTTAAAGTACATTTTTCGGAGGTCAAGGGTCAATTTTACCAATAGCATAATCATCATTTACAATTGGTCAATGTGTTATCGAGAGGTAGTAGAAAAACTCAGAGATATTAAGGTTATTATATTTTACTTAATATGTATCCTCTGGGCGTCTACAGGCCCACCTATGGGCCACTATCAATAAATAGCATTTTTCAGAGGTCAAGGGTCAATTTTTTACCTCAATTAAATCTCTAGCTTCCTAAGTGAAGTGTATCGAATTAGCTGGAAAGCTTTAAAATCGGTCAAACTCTTATAGAGGAATAGTGAAAGAGACAAAGAGGCATGTTAATGTAATTAAAGAGTAGATAAAGGATATGACATGTAACTTCATGGATGTTCATGAAGAAAGAGCCCCTTAAGCAGAGAGCCTTATCTCTGAGTCGTATGAGCTGCTCGGAGGGGCGGAGTTTCCGGAGGGAAAATAATAAATAATCCATAACGACTTGTCGATAACCACCGCCGTTTTCAATGCACGGCCATCCATCTATGCAAATATTAGAGTAGGGACATCTAAGAATGTCGACATCCTCGACATCCTCCTTTATAGCCCATACTGGCAATACTGTTACTAAAAAGATAAGTCCAAGGTGTTCGTGACTCGGCTCAAGTCCTTCCTCTGATAATGAGACTAGGAGAAAAGCCCCCCCCCTATAATCACATCTCGTCTATTAAAAGGCCCTTTTCTTCATTCTCGACTCTATTCGTTAATAATGATGGTCTTTTGATAAGTCGGTGGGGGTTTGTTGGACTTAACTTTTCTCCCTTATAATCATGGAGAGATATAATAAGTTGGTAGTATCAATCCCTTAACTTTCCACACGTCCGGGTAACTTCTCCCCCACGTCTCAGCTCATACAGAGAATCATATTGGGAATCAATGCCGGGAATTCTCCTCGTTTTTTTCCCTCCCGACTCTTGGCCCTTGATTCCCCGAAAGGATTTTGGGGAAAGTAGCTTCTACTCCGTCCTCACATACACACATTCCTTGTTACAACACACTCCGGACAGACTCTGGACTCCAGAAGCTGGAGTCCAGAGCAGATCTCACAGTCTTGTTCTATCCACTAACTCCGGCTAATCGATTTTGTCACAATACTTTCAATGCCAAAATATACTTTCACCCGGGTGGGGACAAATTGTGAGCCTCAAGGGTCTCAACTAGATGAAATATGTTTTAGTAGACATGGGATGGACGGGCATTTCAGGGGATCTTGCCCAATTGAACATTGAGTAGAGTATATAACCGTTGCCCCTTTGAGCTAGAGTGCCCGCTTACTTGCCCGCGAAGTGACTGGGCAATCCCTTTGAACTACATTAGCCCCGGGCCGTTTTCGAGCTAGAGTACCCGGCTGTACCACTGGAGACTGGATATCCCTTGCCTTGGCCCCTTTGAGCTATAATGCCCGCTTTGAAATTGAGCTCCGCAGTACCCCTTGGCGTTTTAGAGCTTGTAAGTGCCACTTGAGATTGTGTACTCCCTTGCCTACTTTGAGGTATTGTACCCAATGATCATCCTTTACGTTGAGTTGTCCCTTGCCCCTTAAATACTGAGAGCCCTCTGAACGAGCAAGGGGCACAAATGCCCTGACCCAGTTGTCCTTAGCCAGCTTAACCCCAGCCAATGCGGAAGAGGACGGGTAGAGTGGGTAGAGTTGGGTATGATTGTGAATATGAAGGCTCATGAATGTTCATATGTGTATTGATGTATGTCCATGTGCTTGTGTATGAGGGGATTTAAAATGTATGAGATTTGAGTATGAGATATGTAGACGGGTGTAGTGCTGGGTGTACTGTGTGTTGTTGTAGGATGTGAAAGGAATGAATTGAGGTTCCGTAGACCCTTCGTTCCATTTTATTTATTTAAGGAGGATGCAATTGAAAGACGTACAAGAAATCCATAAAATATTTCCCAGGAAGCAGATGGCTGACAGATACATACACAAAATTTAGACATCCATTTCCTTACAAATCTAGCTCTTTTTTTAGATATTCACTATTTTTATCCTCACTTCAGGATTCTCCTCTTCAAGGGCTCTTCACAAATTACGTTTAACGCCGTTAAGGGGGTCTAAAATAGGGACTTTTGGGCTAGTGAATTACGAGGGGGGAGGCTGAGGTCACTTACGGCCGGGATTTTCGGGCTAGGGGGGGCTGAGGTCGGGTTGCGCTTACTTACAGCGGTTTTGGGGTGTGGGGGTAAAATGAGGATTTTTGCCTAACGTGTTTTATGAATATACCCTCAAAATCTTTTTGTACAGAAAGCCCCAGAATTCTTGCTCACTTTTAGCTGATTTTTTTTTCTATATTTTATTTTATTTCATACATTTGAAATCCCTTCTAAACTCTTTGCTCGTTTCGTTGGGAAACTTTAGACCCTTTTCAGTCGTTTCAAATTTTCAAAGGGAACCAACTTTTTTTTAATGCACTCCCTCCGCTTCTTTCAAATCTCTTTTTATCAAATCTCCGACCTTGTTTAGAACACAATTTGATCAAATCCTTTATACATACACGAATAACCATTATATAACCGAAACGGGTAGTACAAGAGACCCGGGGAGGAGGAATTCCTTCTCACATATTAAAATCCCAACCTCAACACGAACTTGGTCGCTTCTCAAGACTCAATTCATTTTAAATATTTGCAAACTATATTCACAAACTCGGTTGAGGAAAAGTGATTAGAAAATGTGGCGGAGAAAAATCCTTCAGATTTATAGAATTCCGCTGTTTTCCCCTGCTGCGTTCACAGAACCTTGTCACTTAATAAAACGAAATGTATGTATGTCTGTCTCTATGGTCTATTTGTGTAGGCGATTGAAATCTACGTCTAGAGTGGCCATATTTTAGCTACCAGTGTTTCTTAAATAACACTTTTTGAAGAAGCTTCCCATTGTGTGATAAATAGGTTTAAATTATTTTTGGGGCAATCTGAGGTGTGTTTCCAATGCTAATTTTAATAAAACCCACTCCTGACCCTTACCTGGTTGAAAATACACATGCCCTTGCCCTGTGGTCATTAAAAAATCCCTCCAAACAGTTGGAAATCCCACACTGGCCTTCGGAAATTTGAAAATCCCGCCGAACCTCCAGACATTTGGAAATCCCGCCTTTCATATCATGCAAGAGCAGGGAAGGGGCTCCTTTGGCAACTTTCCTGCCTAACTTTGCCCAATTATGAGATTGGAGTGGGCGATATTTTTCAAAATGTCTATCGTAAATGAATTCCTTTGATATCCCAGAGAGAGAGAGATCCATCATATTTTTTCTCCATCCTTGTAAGATCTAGCTGATGAATAGGAAATGTGTGTTGCCTAATGGGGATTTCAAATGCTTGAGAAATCAAAGAGTGGAATTATTCCGTCCCATTACTCTCCGTCCATGTAGACTTTGTAGACTAGTTGAGACTAAAGTTGTTCAATTTCATCTCAAGTACAAATACCTGAGACTCAAGTCCTCTGAAACTAAATCCTCCGTCTTATTTGCATCTGCCAAAAGTCCTTAGCCGTGGAAAAATTATTTACACGCTCCAACCCAAGTGGAAATAAAAAAAAACAGGAAATTCACCCGTCAACTCCATACACACCAATCCCAGAGAAATCCACCACCGTCTGTCTGTCTGTCCGTCCGTCCATGCTCAAGTCCTTGGAATTCCCAGCCCACTCTCCTCCAGCTCTGTACTAGAGTCTCCATGGATTTACATGAGATTGGCTGGTAATGAGGAGGAGTTGATAGCTGACGGTTGACATGGTGTGCCTTTTCCCTTCTTTGTCCTTGTCACCATTTACAGGCATCGATCGCCCCGGGTTTTTTAGCAGAAAACCCGAGAAAAAACAACAACAACCGTGACATTTCATAGGATGAAAAGAGAGTTTGGGGGGATGAGGGATAGTTGAGATTATTTTAGTGGACAGGAGGACTTGTTGGGTCCTTTATGTTTTATGTAAAGTTTTCTTCTCCAGGGAACTTGAAAGGGGATTTAAAGTTAAACAATTAAGGAGTAGGTTGGTGGGGAGCTGTGCCCGGTTCGGGAGGGAGTGTGTCGCTTGGTGATAATGTTATTACCCGGGTAGTGCTCGGAGGAGCCTTATATTACTTTTGTGTCAGATGGATGAGGTGGACAATTGTTGAGTCTAATTAATGGAGCCTGGAGTGAGTGATCCATCATGCTTAATCCTTATTTATATTCACAGAGGCAGAGGGGGAAGGGACATAAATCACAAGACTCTTTCAATTCCAAAACAACTCCGACTCTTTTTTTAACCCTTTCTCTCCACTTTTCACTTTAACTGTCAATAACTCAAGCGGGGGTTTGTGGGCTTTTGCGAAAACTTACCTTTTAACTTGAGAGGCTTTAGGTCCCCCTCAGAAGGGATAGGACAGCCCAATACATCTTAAAAGTTTAAGTGCCCATGATTTAAACACTGAGTTCAATAAGCCAAAACATCAGCTAGGCCGTGGCAGAGGGAGACTTGCGGGCTTCAAGTGTCAGCTTAAACCAGAGGCACGTGTACTTTACCCAGCTCACAGTAATTAATTTAAGTTTAAATATCAGCTCTACTTTCTACCTCCTTCCTACCCACTTTTTTCACTTTCTTTTGGGCTCATAAGGTTACACATGTCCGTATGTCTGTCCGTCCCTCCAGTATAGTTAGCTCTTTGACTTAACCGGGGTTTCAGGTGTGATAATCACACTTGGATTTATGCGATTATCTAAACAGTCTTTAACATAGATGGGGTTTGTCATGATGCCACCTAGTGGATAAATTAAGGAATCCCAACATATGTAGTACAATATTAATCCCGTAAATCATCAAAATTCCACGAAGTTCATTGGGCAGGTTTGTTTTTGAAATAAGAGACAAGTTTTTAGTTAGGCTGAATTTTATCAGTAAAATAATAATCGCTAACGAACGGGCCCTGCTTGGCAAAAATGTTTTGAAACTAACAATAAGTATGATGTAGCAACTTCCAGTTTAACTCAACCTTGATGTCTTTCAGGCTGAGTATCATGTTCTCTAAAGTTTAGACTAGAATAGTAATTAGATTGTGCATAATTGGCAAAGCCAGGACTTAATACAGGCACTCAGGCAGAGTCAGTGCCCTCACCGTTAATAACGTTAGATTTAAAAAACAAAAACTCCCTAGATAAGTTAACCTTTGAAAATGAAATGCTGAGGCTCCTTTTTCCCCCAGAACAAGTAGAGGGAAAGAAAATCATTAAAAAAATCTGTCTAAAAGAAAAGGGAAATTGGTATAGAGTTATTGAAGAGGGAAAAGAATATGGAAAATGGGGAATGGGATCCATCTCGGATTTTATTACACAATTTGAAAGGGAGGATTGAACGTTCTGGATAATCGGTGCTGGATAACTTAACCCAAATTGAAATCTTCCCTCCACCATATCATCTTCTACCGCTATGGGCTGGAGACTGGAGACGATTTTTGAAACCCGATAGTAGACCGTTTATCCCGAATTTACAATCACCACTTTCCGCTTCCTTTGCATTCTTAGACATCTAATACCCGATTGAGTCATTGGTGGGCATTTAAGGTAAAGTCTTGGAGCTTATGTGCCCCTTGCCCCCTTCTAACTAGTTTACCCTCTGCCCCCTAACTCTTTTGAGTCTGCACCCCTACCCTTATTGAGCTGGTTATGCCCTCTTGCCCCTTATGAATTGAACCCTAAACCCACCCTTTGAGTTCAAGTTGCCACAGTCTGTGCCCCTTGCCCCTTTCAATGTGCCCCATGCCCTCATAGTGATTGAGTGCCCTCTTGCCCTTGTGGTCTACGGCTGATTATTCCTGTGTGGTAGGACCCCCACGGAGATAGAGAGTTACATAATCTATGGGTTTTGTGTATAAATTAGAATAGGATATGGCCCGTTCACGGGGTTCCCACAACAAGGTCATCATCAATCAAAATCAAAGTCTAATTAACGTGCCAATTTGTGTTCACAAGGGGTGAATAAGGAGCCCTTTAGATCTCCGCCAATATTAACCATTTCGCTCTCTCTTTCTCTTTGGTAGCCCGAGGTGTTGATAAAATGTTAAGTGGCAGAGGTGGTATTTTGGTAATATGAAAATGAAGAGAATCCCTCCCGGCTCGGAATTTATTGATTGATGGTCCAAAAGCGGAGTTGTGAAAGGATTGCTTTTAATATAACGGAGAAAAGGGTAGGAGACTCTCAGACAAGGATCCTCTCCTCAACATATGAGAAGAGATATTGAGACCCATCTCCACACTTTTGGCCCATTGATTCCCACACCGACAACCAGTCTGGGTTTTTTACCCACAAAATATATATTCCAATCCTTCATATATCCATAAAATAAAAGGGGCCGAGAGGGTGTTTTAAAAGTCGATTAGGACTAATTGGAATTTCAGATTCACCTCCACATCCCCCCAGGGGAAATATATTAAGGATATTGAGCCAAAAGTCCCCGAGATCCAGATGGCACCCGCACCCGCCTCACGGGGGCCCTTTGATTGACATTCCTTTAAAAGCAAGTTTTTTCCGGGTGCATAATATAATAAGGGAGTCAGTGCTAAACACTCTGGCCCTCTCATTATTTATAATGAGAAATTCCGCGGAGGGAGTTGAGATAGAATAATCCGAAAAAAAGTCAGGCTACCCGGTAGGGACATTCTTTTGGCCGAATTGTGAGAGAGGCTGCGTGTCTATAGGACTAAGTGAGTATGTATGTGTGTGTAGTGTGTTGGCTTGTGTGTGGACATTGTAAATAATGATTTATTTTGAGGGATAAAAGATGAAGTGACGGGCCCTGGGGACATTCTTCATCTTTGGAATAGAAGGAGCTCAATATATTTCCTTTCCTACCATTTCCCGACTCCATTTCGGATTAACTGCCTCATGATCCACATAATATCCCAACATATCCCAACATATCCCTTATAGGGACTTGTAGGGACATAAATATACATCATGTGTGGATATAGGGTGTACAGGCCCGGAGACGGCCTACATGTAACTACCAAGGCAATAAAGGACGTGCCTTGACATTTACAACAGAGTCGGGGAATACACATAATAATAATAATAGCCTCAGTCTTCCATTCCATCCTTGAGAGTTATGACTTTCCATGGGAGGCTCCAGAACTATTGGAATGACAAAAGGGCTTAGAGGGCCTTATGACCTATAGCTTCATTTACATACACCATTTATTACCAAAGGAATAAATAAATATGGAGGTCGAGAGATTCTCAATAGTTTCTCCCATATTTAAAAACTCTTCCTTTTTAAATTGAAATTAGATGCCAAGGGGATTTATTAGAAATTTCGTTGAGTTTGGGGTCATGAGATTTAAAAGTTTTTTAATGTCATATAAGTTTTTGGAGATTTATGACCTTGTACAGGAATGAACGTGTCCATAAGCGTTAAAAAATTTAAATGCATCTACCGCGCTTAAAATTTAAAATACGTCCGGCATAAGGCGGTGTATTACCTTGTCCATAAGTAAAGCTGTCCATGAGCATTAAAATTATAAATATCACCACCATAAATCCTTATTTATAGTATCACTTTCTTTTGATATCTTACTCGTATTGAGTTTTATTTTTTTAACATTAGTAATATAGTAAAAGTCAAAAAAGAAATGAAACTACGTCCGTAGCATAAGGAGATTTATAGACTTGTCCATGAATTCAGAGTTCTGGCTCATGCTCAAAAACTGACAATATGGTCTTTCAAAGAGATGACTAACCTTGTCCATGAATTTGGGATAACAAAGGTCAAAAAAAGCCAATCGGCTTGTGGATAATCCGAATGTCCATGACTGGATCTAATGTGATTGTTTTTCTTTGCAGTGCTCTCATCGAACTCAGCGGAGGAAGATGAAGAGTTCGACTTTGCAGCCTACAGCCCACCCGGTCCATATTTTGACAAGGAGTTCTCGAAGAACGTGACAGCCCTGGTGGGTCACACGGCCTCCCTCTCCTGCAAAGTCCTCAACGGAGGGAACAGAACGGTAAGGGACGGTGAGAAGCGTGGGATGAGCTTCACATGCTCTCTCAGCTCCTACAATCTCAGTCACTTGGGGACAATGGGTTGTATTGTGTGTACATTTATTTAATCTTGTGGTGTCAGATCTCGTGGGTGAGGCATCGGGACATCCATTTGCTGACTGTGGGTCGGGACACCTACACCAGCGACCAGAGGTTCCAAGCTCTCCACAAGCCCCACACTGATGAATGGACTCTACAAATTAGATATCCCCAGGTGAGTATTCTCCACTTAATCCCTTTCATTTGTCATCCCTCCAGGAGAGTTGGGCACACGGCTTTTTCATATCTCGATTCGGTGCCCGGATTTCCCGATATTTCACCCGGATTTTCATGCATTCCTCTGATGACGTACCGGGTACCGAAATGAAAGTAGCGAATCGTTACACAGCGTTGAGTACCCCAATTTCTATGGAATCTCTGTGCTAAAGGCCCCCCAAAGTGGACGGGTACGGAAATGCCCGTATTTAATGTGCCCCGCTTATTAGAGTAACTTGAGCTAATGGAAGATGATTTAAATTTTCAGAATCGGGACTCTGGGATCTACGAATGCCAAATCAGCACCTCTCCACCCATCGGCCACTTTGTTCATCTCATCGTTGTCCGTAAGTGGAGTACCGAGTAGTTGGTGTCTATTCCCAGCCCCCACTGAGACCCCTTGAGGGCAGAGTCCAAGAGAATCTTGTCCGTCTGCCACTTCCCACATCCTATGATTCCCTTGACGAATTCATAATTGAATCTCTCTCTTCTCATAAAGGATCAAATCACTCAACCTGCCTCCGATTTTTACCCGTCTTTCCCGAAATCCATCTCCCTTTGTCCAATCTAATGTTTCATCAAGAAAAAAGTGTATTCTACGAATGCTGAGAGAAAGATGTGAATGATGAGAAATGTGCTTGTGAGGGATAAGAAAGTGTCTCTCTTTCTTAGGCCTAATTAGTGTGGGATTGTGAGGGTGATGAGCAAGGATCTCATTATTCATCTCAATATTAAATATAACAAGATCCTTTTAGATCCTTCAGGGCTCTTATGAGGGGGACATTGTCAACACGATTTTATGAGGGGGAGACTGTCAACACCATTTCATTTAAGATGCAATTCTATCTTCTCAGAGATTGGAGGAAATTGTGTGAAGTGGAAAGATCTATTTCTCTTATTAGTATGACTCCGCAGTAGACGAATAATTCGTGCTCTTATGAGGGGGATTCAGTAAAGAATATTTCAGCTCATTTCCTACTCTACATTGTCTCATAATGTGATGGGCCAGTGCTGGGTACGGTGAAGACCTGTTCTTATACAAGTATGACCCAAGCCCCTCATATTTCATATGAATCCATTCTCTTATGAGGGGGATTGAGTAAAGAATATTTCCCTACACTTTCCACGATACATTCTCTCATAATCCCAAGGGAGATATAGTATCAAGATTCATTTTCTTAGAGTATGACCCCAAAAGGCTCTTCTAAGTCCAACTGGAGCTGTTATGAGGGGTATTTAGTGGTTGTGAATATAAAAGTAGAGTTCCATAGTCGGTAGTATGTTGTGGGTTGTCCAAGATTGATAGGGAATGGTAGTTATGTGGAGATGGCCACGTAATCCTTTGGCTCTCTCTCTCCGCTCTCCGTCTTTGATTCATTCCCATCGTTTAGATGCGAATTCCCGGATTTAGTCGGATGTTCTAGGATACCCGGCTCTGGTAAAACAACCGCAATGCTTCTCATGGGCAGGAAGACATTTGAAGAGCCGTTAGTCTCAAGTTAGCAATAGGCCATCATCTCCATCTACTTACATCTTCTCTCTTATCCTTTTCAGACATCTCCATCCCAAAATTCTCTGTCTCTAAAGAGAGGGAAAAAACTCATTGAACTCGCCTCATCTTCTTACCTCAAAGGCAGAGATTCCTTTAAGGGCTTAAAATCAAAGCTTACTCTTCAAACTGTGGCCATCTCAAATTCTACATTTTCAACAGAGAGGAATGAGAGGCGGAGCTCAGAGTCTCGTCCTTCCATCCCAATCTCTCATTAGCCTTGGAAATTAAGTGCCAAAATCTCAGGGTTGGCCATTAAAATCTCCAAGAGGGATTAAAACTTAAAATTTAAACCTCTTAAGCAAAAAATATCAAATTCCTGCCAATTTGTCATCAAAAACGAGAGTTTTTCATAATTTTTATTTTACATGCAAATGAAACCCTGGCAAAAGAGTGGAAAATATTTGTTTTAAACGCTCAGGGCTTGTCAACTGATTTAGTTTTCCATACTTTTCTTAGTTCTCAGGACACTGAGAATCCCTTTGTATTGGAATAAAGTTTTTGAAGATGAAAGCCTGAGGATATTTAAGAGTATTAGTCGTTCACAAGCCCTTATCCAACATTTTATGAGGTCAAAGGTGGACTTTATTGGAGAGCATCAGAAATATGAATTCCTCATTTTTCCTAATGAACCGAATGAGCTAGTCAGGCTAAAAATCCGTTGAGCCGTTGTGGAGGAGTAGTGAAACTAACCGACAGACAAGGGGACAATTTTAAGGCGATTATAGATAAGATGAGAGAAGATCTTGCAGACTGTCTACTTAATAATTCCATAGAAATCTCAGGCTGTATGTTTCACTTACTACTCCTTCATAATTCCTGACCGATTTTAAAACTGAGTACGTCATTCGATTTATTAGATCAATAATACCAGAAATATATTTTTGATCATTATGATTTTAAACAAATGGACCCATCCTTGAAAAATGCCAACAGTTGCCCATAATTGGTCATCTAAACGCCGTGTTTATCATAGAGTTGAATTTTGATTAACAATTTCTAATTAAAATCTGCTGAAACAAATGTCTGGATATCGTGACCCTAATGGGTTTTTTTCTTCGCCTAGCCCTAATAATGCCATCAAGCATATCTCCTTAATAAAATAGGTCAAGTCATTCTGAAAAACGTCAAAATGATCGTAAGAACCCGGAGAGAGAGACGGAGATAGTGATCCCTGCCATTTGACATAAGCCCTTCTGGCTCTGTGTGGAAAGTATTGGTTGTTGAAAGGTGGCAATTAGTAGCCTGCCCTCCGGATCCCTGGGGGGCACATGGGAAAGAATTGAATTTAATAGGATTAAGCTTTATTGATGAAGTGCACAAGTTTTTCTCAGAATTAATTAGCTTGACATGGCAGAGGGGGGGGGTTTTATGGGAGAAAAAAGACTGGGGCTGAATCACTAGGCTAAATTAATAGAAGAAAAGAGTCTGTGTGTATGAGGGAGTAGAGAGGGCTGTAAATGTGTTAGCTATATAGCGGAGCATAGGAAGGTGATGTTGCAATTCATTGAATCAATTCTGGCTGATTGCACTTGAAGGGAAATGTCATGAAAGAATGGAATTTATTTCCCCTTTGGCAACTCGTTGATAGAAAAAAAGTTTCATTTCCCCCCTCGTTCTTGGAGGTCCCTAAGGTCATGGAACTTTTTCTTCTCTTTCAAAAGGTCGAAAATTGGTCCTTCCAACAAATCCGGTTCCAATCACCGAGTCTTCACAATTTCTTCAATCTCGCTACGCAAGCTTTTGTAATCTTTTGTAGGGAAGGCCAAGGTCTTTCTCTAGAGTTGACAGTAACGGCTGTTTCTTAGTTTTGTGACCAGAAAATTAAAAGTTTTAGACCCTTATTCTCATTTGGGACTTATCGCAAGCCTTAGCTTTCTTTCCCTAAAACGAGTAAATTATCCTGGGAATTAAAAATCTGTAGTGTACAAATAATATTGACTCTTATCAAAGAGGTTGAGAAAGAGTGACTTTTAAAGCTGTGATTGGGACTGTAGAAATAGTCACAGTCGCATCCAAAATTGAAGAATCAGAGAGGTTGCGATACAGGGGTTTTTGACCTCTGAGTGTTACCAACCAATGTTAAGAGCATTACTAAAGTCACAATCAGAAACTAAAATTCACCGTATCACAACCTCTCAAGTATGAGACGGGGTTTGTAAGTCTAGCTCAAATGTTTTTTACGGCATTTATCTTCCCATCCCAATTAAATTATGTACACAGGAAATTCATTCTTTCTCAACCTCTCTATTGTGAATAAAAAATACAGATTTTGATTACTAGAATCTCCTTGACGTCTCATTTTCTAACGAAAACTCCGACTCCCATTTCCCACGATCCGTACAATCCAAGGAGACTCTAGAGGCAGAGTTGGATGTGAGGGAAATAGCAGTGGCAGTTCCAACTCGTCGAGTCAGTGTGAATAAAAAAGTGTATGAAAAGTTGAAATCACATCTAATCTCAAGGACTTGTCAATACTTGTAAATATTCATGTCTCTCTCTCTCTCTCTTGTGAGAGTTTAGGCCCGGAGGGGGGGGGCGAGAGATGTAATTGGATTTATTATCTCTCAAGGGCACTCCCCCTTTTCTCCGGTTTTCTCCTTGGACTAATTCGGGAGGAAAGGGAATGTAATTGAAGTTTTATAATTTGGTGGACAAGGGAGAATGGAATGTCAACAGTTGGTCTCATCCAAAGTGGGAGAGAGAGTCGGAGGTGGTGGTCTAATTTCTAAATGAACAAAAGAGCTACATGGTCCGAATAATGGATCTTAACGTTTATTGAGGTTAGCCCTTTCAGTTCTCATTACCAGTTTTACGGACGGGGGGGGCTTGCTCAATCCTCAATCCGACGAAGTAGACTGAAATTCTTTCTCTATTTCTTGTACTGGGAAGTCTAGGCTTTGGGAAGAGCCTGGAGATTTTTCGTAAGTACAGTAGGACCCCTTAACTCTGCCCCTCTGGGCTGTTTACAAACGCTAGGAAAGAGACAGTGTGGGTTTTTAATTGTGATAAGAAAATAGGGTGGAGTAGTTTGAAGAAGAACTCTAGAGTTTTTGCTTGTACAAGTTTAGTGGTAAAAGGGTCGTTCATAAGTCATCATGTTATTTTTATTTGAACACTTGGAAATCATTTTTGTATACATTTTTGTCCCTTACTGAAATTGCTGTTTCTTCAAAAACCAGTCCGATCCGGTTCGAAGGACCAGATTTTTTAATGGTTTCCAGATATTTTTTCTAGGGTTATTTAAATATGTTCCCGGTAAATATGTGCTGGTACATACCTCTCGGTCGTAAATATGTCCATATGGTAAATATGATGTGCATGTCCATTCTAGTCCCCCAATTTCTTAATTATTATTTCCCCTCCCTCGGAAACTTAAAATATGTTCGTCTCTAGTAAAAAGTGTTCATAATTTATGAATGGCCCCCCAAAGTAAAAGGGAAACAATTTGTGTCCTAATTGCGAGTATAGAAGGGGAATGGAAATTGAGGCTAAAGTGCAACACAAACTCCTTCCTTCTCTAATGAACATTCGTAGAGAAATAAAAACTTTCCTTGTTGAATTACCTCAAGAAACCCCCCCTCCAAGTTCCTTAAAGAATGTCACCACCAGGTCAGTGGCAGACACCACAAAGCAACATGATCTCCTCACCACAACCCCCACCACCACCTCCTCCTCTCCTACTTCTCATAGTTCTCATACTTGTCATCTAATAACAATTGAAACTGGTCTTGACTGTTGGAAAAACTTGGTAATTCTTCCAGATTAAATCCCCACCTTAAAAGTTTGTCTCCACAGGGGAAAATTAGATTCCCCACCACCGCCACCACAAAATGATAAGACCTAATCCTATTTACACCTCCCTCTTCTCCTATAATCAAAACTAATTGAATCCAACAAAAGCTGTGGAGTCTTTGGAGGCCATTTTCCGTGGGGGGTGAGGGGGGGGGGCTGAATAGAATGTCTGGAGTCTCTGGAGAAGTGGCACTCCTCGAGTCACTGAATCTGACATATTATGCAATACACTATGTAAAGGAGGCCTATTCCATAAAACTCAAATGCCAAATAATGCCAAAGCATCTTGGGAACTCTTCCCAGGTACGGGGAGCTAGGGGCCTTCAACTTTATCGGGACAAAAAAAAACTTTCCAACCCGGGTTTTTTTTCGTCCTTTTGTGACAAAAAAAATCTGCAATATCCTCCCCGTCACTTTTATTGCCAAAAAAAAATCTCTCTCTACCTTTTGCAGAGATTGCTGGAGACAAGTTGGTCGTTGGGCTTGTCCAGCTCTTGTAATATAATTCCTGGAGCCACCTCCTGTTTAATGAATTCATGGAGCTGACCAACGGGATCCGTGCCATCTGATCCCAAGGGAGATTTGTCATATGTGTCCACATTCCGAAATGTAAAATTAAATCCCACACCAAGTCGTCCAGGATGGGAGTTTAAAATAGGAACACCCTGTGACAAGTCCAGGAGGACCGGGTGGAGGATTCCAGCATGTTGTGTTGTCTCTCTCATTCTTGTCATATGTTTGGATGTGATGTGGAGTGAGTGTGATTCCCTAGGGAGGCATGTGTCACCCACTGCTTATTTATTCACGTGGAATTATCAGCCAAGTAGATGAAATCAGGACTCCCCCCTCAGTCTCACATTCACGTTCAAGAGTGGACCGATTCCCTGAGGATGCCCGGTCGTGCGGAAAAATCCCGGGACATGTCCCCTCTAAATATTCATGGCCTGATTTTGAATCCACAAAACTCGGCTTCGGCACAGCCCGTAGTAATACTAATAATAATAATAACAGATTCAACGTAGAAAGTAGGGCGAGGGGCTGTCGAGGAAAGGAACATGAAGAGAGAGAGGCAGAGGGGGCATGTCACTTGTCACACAACGAATACAAAACGGAGTTGACAAGAAACATTCCGACCCCTTCCCCACATACCTTCAGACCTCCACAACTTCCCAAGGGATGATATTCAAATTCCGTTCTATAAATACATTTCAGAGCCCAACACGACGATCATGGGTGCTCCTGAGATGTACATCAACCGAGGGAGCACCATCAACCTCACCTGTGTCGTTGAGCACAGTCCCGAGCCCCCGGCCAATATCCTCTGGACCCATGACAATCAGGTAAGGGGCTTAAAGCTATTTAAACTTGACCCTCGTAGTGACCCTTTCTAAGCTATTGACATTGGTGGATTGACAGGAGATCAACTACGACAGTCCCCGAGGGGGGGTTAGTGTCATCACGGAAAAGGGGGATGTGACGGTGAGTTATCTTTTGATTCAGAAGGCGAGGTCGTCGGACACGGGGAAGTACGCGTGTGCCCCCTCCAACGCCATCACTCAAGAAATAAGCGTTCATGTCCTCAACGGTAAGTGACATTGTCTTTGTTCTCAATCTGGGATGTAGCCCCCCCCCCCCCCCGCGGCTGTAATTGTTGTAATATTCTACGCGTCCCCCCAGGGCTGATTTGATTTGGTGAGGTGAGTGCATAGGGATAGCTGGATAGCTGGATAGGGAGGTATGGAATGAGAGATGGAGTCCTTAATACGTTCCCTACGTGTGAGAATGAATGAGGCTTGTCAGTTTGGGAAATTGGAAGGAGTCAATCCCACAATTTCGGGGGAGCAACTAGTCGAAAGGGAATGGAGGCAATTTGTGCTTATAAATGGATTCACTCCACATCCGATAGACACAAATAAATTCCTACAGCACATCCGGACACATCCAACGGGACTCTAAAACACCACCACCAATACCAATACACATCGTTGACCCAATATTTTTTAGCCCCCTTCATACAAACACATTCCTTTTATTAAGTTTACCGAGTCTATATATTATGTCCAGGTTCGTCTGTCCCTCCGTCCGCACTGACGGACTATAACTTTCGAACATGTCAGTTTTCCATACACGTCCGTTTAGGAATTCTTAGCAGTTCGGAAATTGGCGGGAATCTTAATCTGTCCCTCAAACCACAAAATTGACTAGAAAAGGGCGATGGGTTTCAAAAAAATCCATAAATATCCCTAAAATCTTACAAAATCCCTAAAAATTTCAATAAAAATTTTAGAACTAATGCAGAGAAAAATTCCAAAAATCCCAAACAAATTCCCTAAATCCCTAAAACGTTCCAAAATCCCTAAAATGTAGTTTCCTGGTGAACCCTTCAGGGTCTATGCTGCGAAACATTAAAAAAGGGCCCGTAATGCGTACAAGTCAATTAAATCTCGAATATTCGAAACTCAAAGGGACAAACAAAAACTAGAAGTGACCCCTCTAGGTCATATACGTTTGAACGGTTTATAAATGTAGAAGGGGCTCAAAATACTATAAATATTAAAAGCGATTATTTTTGTTGTTGTCCAGGAGAGCTTCCAGCGGCGATGCAGCACGGAGGTCAACTAAAGCTGGAATATCCTCTCTCCGTCTTCCTCTTAAGTCTATCTGTCCTGATATTGGGAACCTAATCTTTGTACTAAGTCCCCCCCCCACCGACGACAACTCTAGTCCATAAATAAACTACTCTCTTCATCAATAAGGACTACACAGCCGACATGTTTAACTCTTAGGCGGATACGCCGCAGGATCCCATCGGGTCTTTATAGAGGTCAAATGAGATTCGTCCATAGTGTAATTTATACTATTACAAGATATATATATAAACGTCTATGTATAGAGGTGACCAGGACCGTGACCACGTCGGTGACCCGCTCAGTATAAAATCAAGATCAAGGGGGTCAATAGATTTATAAATAAATTGGAAGGGGCTCGCTAACCAAGGCTTAATAATTTAAAAAGGACAGATGTGTGTGATTTCGTGTCCACTGAGTGAAAGTGTTCACAGTGGGTGTCCATAGTGGGTGATCATAGTGGGTGTCCATACTAGATGTCCACACTGGATCACTGGGTGTCCATACTGGTTTACTGGATGTCCACACTGGATGAGTGGATGTCCATAGTGGGTGTCCACTCCCCCTGCAATCGGATTTGGATTCCCTTGGGAAGACAATAAGGCGGAATTTCCAATTACACCTCTCACTCCAGAGTATAAAAAAATATCGACCTCTTCCTCTCACTTGTTTGACTTGCCCTGTGGTCTGCGGCAGGGGATCAAAATCTTTTTTAAATTACCTTCTTACTTCCTGTTTAACCTTTGACATTAGGATAGATAATTATAATCATAAAATAATCTAGCACTTAACTCCCCCCAAAAAAAATCTCCCCCTTACTTCCCTTTCCTCGCGTCATCTTGTAATAAATAAATAAAAAGATAATCACAACCGAATAGCAATGACCCTAGAATCTAGATGACCTCCCATGACCTCATCATATGCACACTTAAGATTATTCAATAACTACAATTACATACGACAGTCGAGTGTGGAGACCCTCTGCTGTTCTGGAGACATTGAGCTGAGCTATTTTTCGTACACTTTGGGGGGGGGGGTCAACTGTTATTGTTACTAAATTTCAGGGGTCAAGGTTCATGAGTGCGTAATAATAATATTATGAGGGGTATGGCGTCCCCAAATCCCAGAGTGTGAGTACATATAAATATATATAGAGTGTATAGTCCCTCCGAGCCCTTTTCTGTTACCCATTGTTAGAGTTAACAATGAAAGCTTATGGTAATTGTTAGTTAATCGTTAGTTTTAAGGGTTACATTAATCTGTGTACTAAATGAATATGTATATGAAAGTATATTAAGTATATATGTGTAGAGTGTATATCTATCTATAGCCCTTGCCAAGGGTCCCATGGTAGAAAGGAGTGGGGAATTAATTGGTGTCTAAGTACTTGATGATCTTTCTGTGTTATCTGTTGTTGTTTTAGTACTAGGTGGAATTGTATCTGAGTCAGTGCAACTTTCGAAAATAAATTCAAACTAATACGAACAAAAAGGCCACCACTGCCGAGATCTACTTCTCTTCATTAATCTTTACAAGCTGCTCCACGCACTTAGAAACCAGGGGAATGGATAAGAATCCAACTACCCGGCACATTTAATCCCCACCTCTTCCAAAGTCAATGAGTCTGAGAGGACGAACACGTCGATGAGAATAATAAAAGAGCAATCTCCTTCTCATCTCGAGATCACCGCCGCATCTCCAGATAATCACAATGGGATTAATAGGGATTTATGGGATTACTAGCCATCGGTGCCCGCTGTAACGGGCATCGCATAGGAAAAATAATCCGCCATTATGGGCATCGCAGAGACCTCATCTTGGGGCACTATGAAATTTTATCATAGAAAGCATGCGCAGGGAGCGGTAGATTCAACTGGGGACAGACATACACACATCCTTGGCAGATTCTTAGTTAGATCATAGTAGCCGTGGCCGTGGGATTCGTTGGGATTTGATATTATGCCATCTAGCGGATTTATTACAACAACCACAAAAAAACACAATAAATCCCATAAATCACAACATATCCATTGTGATTTGTCATGATAAATGATAACATCTACCGGATAAATTAGAGCAACAACAAAAAACACAATAAGTCACATAAATCACCAGGGATAAATTAAAGTAACTGCAAAAAGTCACAATAAATCACAGAACACCCATAAATCCCAACAACTTCCCTTGGTGTGATTTGTGAAATGGTGCTGGAGAGAGCCGGGTTTATTTTCTCCCGGTCCGATCTCATTTAGGCCTCAAGTGTGTGAATTGAAATATTCCAAGTGTCCGTGGGGGGTTTTGTGTCATTGGATTTTGAAAATGTTGGAAATCAAGTGTCTGGTAGAATAAATTGTTGAATGTCTGTAAAATGTTTGCTTTGCTTAACAAAGTGATTAATGAAGAATACAGAGCTTTGTAGATTTTAATTAATATCTCAATCCCGACATCTCATCTCCGTCTCTCTCTCTCCCTTCAAATTAGGAGCGGACTTGTCTGAAGAGACCAGAGATCCTCAGGGTTCCCCATTTCTAATTTTTCAAACCATTTTTTATGAAAGAAAAATAATCTCTACATTTTTCAAGAACTTGGAAGCATGAAAAATTTAAAATCAATTCCAAGTAGTTTTTTTTTTAATTTAAATAAATCATCTCAAAAAATTATGCCGTTAGTGTCAAATTAAGTTATTTCTAATTTTGTGTCTTTTTTTTACCTGATAACAAGTTAACAATTTTAAATAGATGAAATTTGAGAATTTATAATTTGTCGGTATAAATTGGAAAGGCGCACCCTGGAGATTTGAGAAAGTGTGTTTGAAATAGTTGAGATTGGAGTGATTGGACAATGTGAACTCTCTCTTGGGGATTACAAGTCGGACTTGGGCAAGTCGTTCGTCTTTGTAGCCCCACGGAGTTTATAAAATATGTCATCTTGCAGAGAATCGAAAGATGTGGAAACCCAAAGGACCTTCAAATCCTTAAAATCCTTATTTATTCGGACTTGCAATTTTAAATCTCTTTCTCACATTCTCTCCCTTGACACTTTCCAAATAGGATATGCAAACATTCCCAGTCCACCATTTACCTACCAAATTAAGCCTATTATGCAAAACGCCATTTCCATTTCGGCACCCCTCGTTTTATCAAGGGCCAAATATCCCAAAAGACCCTGGCTGCACATTTCATAAATATGCAATATGAACTAAATGATTAATTTACCCGTCCTCTGAATATTTGCCCTCGCGATGCACAGGAAATATGTCCATTCATGTCTCCAACATATTTATCCATTTTCCTCGTTACAAATCTTCTAACTACATATTTTTTTACGATTTCCTTCTTACATTTACGTCCCTTACATATTTATCCATTTATCTCACTGCATATATATATATATGCCCTAAACATATTTCTCTACTTTCCCCGTTTCATTTCTCCTTACATTTCCATAAGTTCCCTTCAAAAAAACATTCCCCAAAACCAACAAAAATCTCAAATAAGTTTCCCCTTTTTCCCTACGCCCAATTTAAAATCCAAAAAATCTCAAGGCCCCTCCCACTCCTACAGAATCTCCCTTTAAAATCCCAGTCGGATAATTAATAACGCCATTGGAAACAATTAGCAATGAAATCCTGATAATTAAATTACAAAAAGATCCCTTAATGTCTCTGAGCTATCTCCTCTCCAGCCTTCTCCACTTTTCTCCAGCTTTCTCCAGCCTCTTCGTCTTAATCCGGAAATGATGATTTGCCTATAATAAAAAGTGTCCCTTGTTCTATTAAAAGGTCCCATAAATTCTAATCAATAGAGATTAAGTTGAGTAATGAGTGGATCCTCCTTTTCCCTTTGACGATCAACTTTGAGCAACTCTCTCCCTTTTGAAGTTCCCTAATGATCTGTGAACCACTTTTGAGTTTGGTAAAGAAGTTCACTTTTTCAATGCCCCCTCCAATATGGGGGATAGCCCCTCTCCTCCAATCCCCTCACCCTACATATCAAGGACATGAATCCATAAATGTTAACACGAGCTGGGTATATTTTTTTATGGAAGCGGTGGGGACAGAGGAGCTCAAAGAAATAGATAAAACGGGGACAGATCGGCCCTCCATATCCACAATCACAAGCCTCTCAATAAAACTAAGCACATCTAACATGACAGTATTGACACACACTACCTTGCCAAATGGGGATGACAGAGGGGGGGGGGTCTAAACGAGGAATAACATCTATCAAATAACACACACACACACAAATATAGATTGGACCGACAGGGGAATAAAATAATAATAACCCACTCTGCCAAAGGTAACAGATTGCAAGGGCCCTGGAGACTGGGGATATAGAGCATAGCAGACGGGTTTTGATGCATAGGGAACTATTCTGAAGCCTCAGCAGCCTAATCAATATTTGTAAATACTCTCAAAGCTCCCTTTACAAAGGACACTCCCTTCTTTTCAGACTTATTTAAGGAGATGGAAATTGGGCCTGGATTTTACAAGGGCTGTTCATAGCCCGGGCTTTCTATCGTTTCGGGAATAGGTTGAACGGACTTTGATGGAAAGTGCTTGGATAATTAAAATCAGAGTACATCGGCTCTAGCTCGTAAAATCAGCGCCATTCTTGAGCTTTGATTGTAGGGAGCTAAGCTATTATCGTTTGGGAAGGATTGATTAAGGAGCAGGGCCTACTCAAAAGGGCCTGGGGCAGGGGGCCTACTCAAAAGGGCCTGGGAAAAGAGCCAGTATTTTGAAGAAAAAAGTCCCCCATTTTGAGGTCAGTAAGGGTCGACTTTTCCAAAAAATTATTCATCTTATAAATCTGTACAGACTTGTGAAACAGACACCCCGACATTTCTTAGACAGTTATATAAAAGATAGAGAATGAAAAGTATAAAATAAAATAGGTCACTAAATCTTTGGGGTAATTAAAAATTAGTTACACATGCTCCACAATCCTTGTAGTTGGTTGGATGTTTTCGACAGCATCATAACCAAGTCTCCAGCTTTAAAATCAGCCCAGCATTCATCTTGGAGTTATGAAACAAACAGACGGACATTCTTAGACAATTATATAAAAGATGCAGCATGAAAAGTATGAAACAAACTAGGTCAGTCAATCTTTGGGGTAATATGAAATGTGTTAGATGGTCCAAAACAGATCTGGTCTTGTAGTTGGTGTTAAGATTCGAAAGAGAAACAAGTTGGTCGGGTTGGTCGTCAGTGTCTGCGGCTTGAGGGAGTAGGAAAGGGTGGGAAGTGTTTCTTTAGATCGACCCAAGTCCGTCTTACAACTCTTGCAACGTTCCAAGCCAAGAAGAGAGAGAGAGAGACTATCAAGGAGATAAGTAGATAAGTCAAATAAACTTTGGATGAGAAATGGCTGAGATTTCTTTGAAGAATGGGAGCCCATGTGGCTCCTCTCCTCTTTCCCCTTCCACCAGAAAGAAAAGCTAAAGAATTGTCGGAGGATTTGCTAAAAATGAAACGTCAGTCTCACTACACACTCCCATATGTTTCGTTCCCTCTCTGCTCCCTTGGGTGGGGCACAGGACCACACCCCCTTCCAAATCCTCCTAATCCCACTTGGAGAGAGAGAGAGTTCATTAAATTCAATAAATCTTGTACACGTTTGAACAAATAGCACCAATCCCGACCATTTATATTTAGAGTGGAGTTGGGGACGGAGGGGGGGGGGCTTCTTTACACATGAGGGCACTTGGACAAAAAGGTGAGGGAATATTCTTCACATAATATTTTACGGGTGGGTGCCTTGGAATGTGGGGATTTGGTTTTAGGGACCTCTCATTTGCCCCTTTACAGTCATTAATCCCTTTCATGGAGAGAGAGAGAGACTGGAATACAGTGACAATCACAAGCCAAAAAAATCACTCTAGCACAACCTCCCTATTAATTTTAAATATAATCAAATCCTCTCTCTCTCTCTTAAGATGATTTGAATGCATTCCCAAGAGTCGTATTCAATGGGGTGAGGAAAAGGTAGTTCTAATTTGATGAGAGGGATGTCTGTCTGTGTAGGATGTTTTTTGAAAAGCTTTTAGCAAGTCAGGTTTATTAAGAACGTTGTGCTGAAGGAATTTTTGGCGTATGATTGTGACTTTATCGGTGTTCAGAGTGTTAAGAGTATTCCTGCAGGCTCAATCGGAAGCTAAAAATAGCACAACCTCTCTAATATGTGGCTGGGGAGTTTAGAGGGAGATTTGTCGAATATGCTTGGTGGACTTGATTTCGTTTTATGATTCTGTGACACTTAAGTCTCTTCTGTCTGTAAAGTAAAAAAAACATTTAGTCCCCCATCAAAAATACCATGTCACAAAGGAATTGGTAATGACCTTTTAAAGAGGTTCGTAAAATTATATCTTTGAAAGATGTGCCGATTTGCTTAGACTTGGGGCTATGGGACTTTTTATTTAAATGGGTAAAATATTTAAGTGGGGATTTTTCGAAAATCACGGATGGGATTTGTGGGGTTTGTTGTAATTTGTTGGGCTTGCTTGAATTTATCAACCAGATGAGGTCATGACAAATCCCAGCAAGTCACAAAACAGTTGAGGGCTGCTCTCATAATCCCTTAAATCCGAACAAATAACATTGGGACCAGGAACCCTTATTAAACCCCACAATTATAAATACAAAGTTGTATTCAATAGTTTAAACGGTTTTAAGCTTTTTAAGCCTAAGCCACCGAATAAAAAAAGTATTGATGGAATTCGGAGGGGGCAGGATAAAAAAAACTACAGAAAAATCCAGCTACTAACCCAAGTCTAAAATAAAGTAGATTGAAAGTCAATCATTCTAAGTAAATAGCAAAAGAATCTCGTAGGAACTAAATGAAACTCTCATATCGATTACAAATCCCCTTTCATGAATAAATTATCAATGAATGGCTTCAATGGATTTGAAACTCTTCCAATTCAAATCCCAATTCAACCCCCTCGGGTCCTTCTACTTCTTACTCCCATCAACACAGAAATATTTTATTATCATATCCTTTGAATAATAGGCTATTACAATTACACACTATAACAATCCTCTGACCTCCTCGAGGTCACAAGTCACAATCAATACTAAATTCTACATTGTTCAAAAAAAAACTCTACAAAGGGCCAAAAAGGACCACCACCAACGATCAGTTGTAAAATCTACAAGACATAATCCTCAGCACTGGAATTTGAAACGTAGTTAGCGAAGGTGGCAGAGATTGATCCGCCTGTCCAGCTCGAAATAATCGTCAGGGAATGTGCAGCCCATGAGACAGCACTTCTTGGCCAGTTGGATGATCTCTTCGTTCCGTTTCTCATTCTGACGTCTCCATCTCTCCAAGGGGAGTTGGTTGTCCACCCCGTAGTCCAACGGATTGAAAAGCCACTCCACAGGGTACTCGTCATCCATCCGTCGTTGACCCTGCGGCTGAGGGTACATGCCCCCTTGACCTCCGGGGTTATTCCCATATTCATAACGAGTCCAGTCAATCCCCCGGGCTCTGTTCCAATATCCCCTCCAGTCAATCCCCTGCTCCTCTCCGTTATAATACCCCCCTGAAACATACAATCACACCCGGACCGAGAAAATTAAAATGGGGAACATCGGAGAGTGATTTCCATGGTTTAAAAATGATTTTTCGGATCTAAGCCAAGCCTTGTAAATGAATGATTTCTGAGGTAAAAGAGACGAACCTTGGAAGTCGATGCCAGGGGTACTTCGTTTCATGTTGGGATAGGACTTACAAATCCTTTGTGCGTTCAAGGTGAACCTGTGGAAGCAGTCGGAGTGGAATGTTGCGGAGGTCAAGGGTCCGCTCAGAATGAAGATGAGAAGAGTGAGCAGAGGTGGTCGTGTCATCTTGAACTCCTTTTTAATGAATGACTTGAGAGGATGTGTTTAATGACCAGTACGGAGGAGGCCTCTGGACTTGCGGGCTATTTATGGGATTTTTTATTTCCCTTTTAAGGGGGGCTAAAGGGTATGGAATGCAGCGTCCATAAATCCTCGTTTGAGTGACGATTAAATTATTGGCTGAGAACAATTGTCCTTTGTTCCAAGGCTGGTTATGTTAGTTGACGAATGCCAACACTCGCTCTTTTAAATCTATCAACAACAACAATTAACTGCCGACAAGCATAGTTTGGATTTTTTTTACGTGTTCAAGTATTTGGAATGTAAGTTGAGATGAGATTTTTCATACTTCTTTATCAAAATATCAATAGGTATTTCCATAGACTAGTATGGAGTAACTAGTACATTGATTAGCTAGTAAGAGCAGTAGTAAGTAATCTCTAACAGCGGGCCCGTTGTAACAGCCATTTTTAAGTGGTACATTTGGGACAATATGAAATTTTACATTGAGTAGGTGGGAGTAGGCGCCAGGTTTAAAGTGCGACAGACATACGCACACACACTAATAAATCGTATTAATAAAACAAGACCGAAACGGGCATCGCAAATCCATTTTATATAGAAATCTACATCTCTTACCCGTTCAAACGGGCATCGTAAACCCCGATGGAATAAAAAATTCAATAGATGGCGTAAATACCGGTTATAGAAATAACGTTCACATATTGAAGGGGAAGATTTAACTGTTTAGTTCGATGCTTATACTAGCTACGTATAGATTTTTGTACTAGTTAAGCCGCTACTAGTTGCTCCAGACTAGTTGGGCTTAGGACAGTTAAATGTTGATGATAAGTTGAGTTGATGAAGGGAGAAATAGCTGTGGATTCCCTTTGATCTTTGTGTTATTGTCGTGCGTAGTACGAGGTGATTAATACGTGAGGCATAAAAGGTTGTTAAAACTTTTATATTACATTTTTTTTAGTATGGGGGAAGAATATTTTTGTATGGAAATAGTTGGGAATGTTGGGATAGACTTCCCAATCTTTAAATCCGCTCAACCTTTTTAATATGCTGACAAGAATTTCCCCTCTGACTCAGAGTGTTTTTTAAGGATACAACATGAAGTTTAAATTAATCTTCCATCCAAAACTGTTATTGAATTTAAACAGATTACGAGCATAATTAATTGGAATTGCAACGCTTTAAATACTTTCATTCAAAGAAGCTTGAAAATCCCTCGAATTCCGGCCCATTATATTTCCATTTCAACGGGTTGACGTCTACAGGCCCATGAATTTATAAGGACACTTTCAAAGGCCAAGAGTCAATTTCGTCAACATCATAATCACACCTCTTGCCTTTGTCCAATGAGCTATTCCTTTTTTAAATCCGCCCGGCAACAAGAAACATGCAGTGAAACAGACAGACATTTTTTTATCTTCTAGAGTAGATTGGAGTCTCACCAGGCCCTTCTCAGCCGAGCGGGTCTACCCACATGATTTACGGGCAGGGGCGCTGGCCCGGCGCTGGGTAGTGTGCACCAAGCCCACTTAGCCCCAAAAGCTGTCTTAAACTTTTTAGGGCCCTCTTTAGCATGAAAATAAAATATTTAATATTAAAAACAATTGTTTGTCGATAAAAGTTCAAGGTCACAATGCGGCAATCAAAAATCCACCTACTAAACAGCGACCTATAAAATAGAGGGAGTAGAGCTTGATATAATTAAAAGCAGAGCTAAGTCTAATTCCTAAAGATTATAAATAAGATAGAGATGCTGAGTCGTTCACATTGAAGCAGAACATAAATATTCTAATGAAGGAATGAGTGGATTGTGCAGAGAGTGGGGATTGTGAGAGAGAGGTACCCTGTGGGGCAGTGAGTTGTTGTGTGGATGCCCCCACTGCCATATCCTCTTCGTATGAACTTTCCGCACGACTTATAACGAAACGAAGGGAATGTTTTTGTGGATTCAGAATTTGAGAATTTCAAGCTTCTCAACCCGCTGACTTGGCTTTTCAGACTCTCAACTTTGGCTTGGGGGGAGAGATGGAGATTTATGTGCACAACAGGAGCATGGAAAAATCTAATCTACCATACCATACCACCGTCACTTGATAGCATTATGTATAGCGGGTTTTTCTTTGATGACATTACAGATAATTGTTTGTAGTAATAAAATAAAAACAACATGCTCATTCATTGACCGATTAACAATGTTCTAGGCACTCTTAATTCAACTAAAATCCTATTTTCATACTAAACCCAAAACAACAAACTATTTCCTGAATAATCCTGATTTTAAAAAATACTTTAGCCTATTTAATACCAAAGCTAAACAAATATATTTCAATGTTCGCAATGAATAAAAAAAAAATTCACGAATGGCGTATAAAAATTGTGAAATATGTGTGGCCAGTAAGTGGGTGGGGTATTGCACCAAAAACTATTAAACTCCTCCCACTGCCCTTGAGATTATTTATTTAAAAAAAATCCTGTTCATTCATATTTTGTGAGATGGAGGATTTTTGGGGTTGGAAATGGTGCCATTTGAATTTGGAAATAGATGAAACGAGTTGTGCATATAAATTGGCTATAATATTCCATGTCTCTTACAAAGGGATGAGTGAATACGGATGACCTTCTTAAGGTTACCTCCATCCCTACCCATTAAAAACACCCATTAAACACACACACACACGTGATCAATTGATAATCAAAAAGATAAACGCTTATGAAAGAGTGACAATAAAAAATAGAAAGGATCTCCACGCAATCCTTGCAACACAAATCTCACTTTCCTTGACCCTATATCTTCAATTGAGATCTGTCCTCAATCCCCCCAGCCCCCTCACCCCAACCACCAAAAACCATCATCAACGGTCACACTGACCACTAAGGGCTCTCAAAAGTTCTAAGGGGGTCTGAAAGCGTAGAGGGAACCGTTGCTTCCGTTCCTAAGGATCCAGTTCAACAATGGGACGTTGGATTTTTTATGATATTGTTCAATGGACGTGGTGTGCACATTTGGGCCAGCCACAGGTTCGTTTGAGATTTGTGATCCAAATAGGAGTGACCCACACCTTCTCAAGCCATGCATCATCATCCCAATGTATTTCCCTTGTTGCCTCTGAAAGAGAGTTCACAAACCACTAGCTTAGCACCACTTGCATCCCAATCAACAATCTCCCCACCTAATTACCCACTCACAGCCCACCAACCACCACCACCACATCCAACAACAATCAAACCAACAATCACAGCCTCCTAGTTTACTCTGAAATATGGCGGAGCAGAGAGCCTCCCCTCCACTTGGATAAGCCACAGAGAGGACTAGGACACCCAAGGTCAACACTCTCTCTACACGAGTGTCCCAACTGACCCACGTCTGACACCTCAACAATCATCTCGCCCCATTGACTCACCCTCTCTCACGACTCGAGTCATCTCAACAATACCATAACAATAGGACAACAATAGGACTCGCTAGAGTGTCTGCATCAAGGGACTCTGGACTAGACTACATGGATGTCCGCACCAGTCTAGCCAGTTGCTGGTGAGAGGTTGACAAAGGTAGGTGGTTGTGGCAAAGTGTCCTCTGTCCACCGTCTCAGTGTCCCGTCTCAGTGTCCGCCGTGTCAGTGTCCCGTGCCCCCTGTGGATTTCCATAAACTGTGGCGATGGGGATCCCCACGCAAATGCTGAACTTGACGGCGGGCTCCAGTGCCTTTGACTACACCACAGTCAACTTGGACAACCCGCCCCGCTTCTACCCCTTCAGCTTCGAAGTGTTTGACTGGAAGGATTGGTGTCGGTATGTGTTCCTCAACTGGCACTTCTGCCTCTACGCCGGCCTCCTTTACATCCTCGCGATCTTCGGGACGAAGCGGTGGATGGAGAACCGGGAGCCCTTCCACCTCAAGCGACAGCTCTTTGCATGGAACGCCGCGCTGGGGCTCTTCTCCATCGTGGGCTTCGTCCGCACCGCCCCCGAGTTCTTCTCCATACTTTTGGATGAGGAGGGATTGTACAGGTCGATTTGTGTTAGGTAAGCCCCACTCATCTGTACGCCACTGCTCTCTTCTTTAAATAACACGATGGACAAGTAGAGCTAAGTTTATGGGGGTTAGCGGATATGGCCGTTTCATTTGGCAGTGGCACCAATGTCATCTGTTTTTTTTTCGCTAAAGAAACTATTGAACTTGAACTTGAGGGTATTTTGAGAGAGATGACCTGCATTCAACCTAATTTAAGATAGTAGCCCATTAGTCCGTTCGACTTAGCTGAGGTGATGAGCCCATAAACCGGTAATGCAACAATGGGAGATCGAGCTGAACTATGCAGATGTGACCAACTACAGTCAACTCTCCTTACACCAACACTTTTCCATACTCACATCCACATTAGCAACTTACAAGCTAGTAATCTTCGATTCGATTATACGGATTGAATTAATGTTTGGGGCAAGGTGAAACAAATGTTCCATGGTAAATTGAATTAAAGCCTTTAAATCGCAGGGATTAAAGCGAGTGGAAAATGTGATGGAAGTTTGATTGATTTTGTTGTAACGGAAGGGTTTGAAAAAGGGAGATGGAACTGTAAAGAAGGTTAGGTGATGAAACTAGAGCTTCCTTTGCATATTCATAGTGAGGTACTTAAGGAGAGACTTCCCAGGGTCAACTCCATACTTTTGTGTATTCCAGGGCTAAAAAAAGGGTTGTAAAATGATTGTGGCTGAGAATGTGTGGTATGGAAAGTAGGATCTAATGTCTATGAACTTTGAGGATTATTCTGAGAATTATCACATGAACTCCTTCCATTCCCAATACCATCACTTTTTTACGACCCCCACGGGTCTTTGGAAGAGTTTGGTGGAATTTCTCTGCTATTTATTCAAATGTTTTTTCCCCATCTATTTATATTTATATATTTGATTTGTAAATGGTTTACAGAAATGGAGGAAACATGCCGCTGGCCTTTTGGTCCCTTTTATTTATCCTCTCCAAGTACGTGGAACTGGGTAAGTGGCACTTGCAACTCCACACACCCACACCGACTTAGCCACCCCTTTTATAATCCCTTTTATAACTTTTATTTACAGGAGACACTGTGTTCATTGTCCTTCGTAAAAGGCCCCTCGTATTTATTCAATGGTAAGTCTCTCGCCCTTCTCAAAATATTCTACGTAAATAAACAAGAGGCAGAGGTTTTAAAAATCATCTTTTCTAAGGTACCATCACCTAATGACGTTGATAATGTGCTGGATCACAGCTCCCTATATTGAACCCATTTCTCGATATTATGTCGTCATGAATTATGGAGTTCACAGGTAAACAAAAACAACAACAACAACAACAAAACAATCCCACTAATTAAAAGCTAAATCATTCCTTTTATATTTACAGCCTCATGTACCCATACTTCGCCCTTAAGGTAATCAAAATCCCCTCAGTGGTCACACTAATAATCCCTAGCTCGTAGGGTCCCCTTGTCAATCTTAATCAACACTCAGGGCACCAAGTCCCCCTCCCGTTTTTATTTACTCTATAGTTAATCTAATGATTAAAATGTATTTTGTGGATTACAGTCGTTGGACATTCAGATACCCCGAGGGATCTCCAACCTCATCACAACATGTCAGCTGTGTCAAATGGTCATCGGCCTCTTCATCAACTTCTACACGACGTACCTTATCAGTAAGGGTTATCTTTTATTTTTAAAAAACAATAGGGAGGTTGTGCTAGTGACTCTACCAATTTTAACTATTTTAAGAGCATTGCTAGAAGCCGAAAGTCACTGTATCACAACATCACTAATGGTTTTGTATGAAAATGATTTAAGTGACTCTGTGGATGTTTGCATTGCATTGCTAGAGTTGTAATGAGAAGCTGGAATGGAAAATGCACAGTATCGCAACCTCGCTAATGAAATATTTTTTGAACTATTTTGTAGACACGGGCGTGGATTGCTACAGACACTCGGTGAGTATCAAGCTGAGCTTTTTGGTCTACGGCTCCTTCACGATTCTGTTTGGCAAGTTGTTCAACGACGTGGTCAACAAGAAGAAGTCCAAGCAGAATTAAAATAGGCTGAGATTCGTACACAAAGTTATTTTTAAGTGAGACTCACCATTTACAAAGCCATGAACTTAGATCGTAAATCGTAGATTAAGCTATTTATTTTAAATATTATATTATAAACATATCTTGGATTATTAAAGGGAGGATTTTTTTAATTACAAATAATAATGAGTTAAAAAAAACAGATGAGAATGTGGTGGAGCATTAAGAAGAAGGTCAAGAAGCGGAACGGGTTGGAGAGATGAATAAATCCTTTCCACCTCTTCTAAAATTTGGTATGAGGTAGAGAGCAAGTGGAAATGGACTGTGTGAGATTCAAGGGATAAATGGGCACTTGGTTCTACATCAAACTCACTAATTGTAATTAGACCATGAATCATTGAGATCCTTTTATTTCCCAACACAACACATGATATCATCATCATCAGATAGGCAGAGGCAGTAATTAGAACGGGGACCTCATACATCCACACCGACTTATGAACTACACAATCTACTCTATAATTCCCTACAGTGTGTCTCTCTCTCTGTCCGCTTCACAAATAGTCAATTTCTGCATACTGGACCGAATTTTAAGCCCAAAACCTCATTCTATTTAGTACACACTAAGCAGGACAGGCAAAAAATTATCGTACTGTCGAAAAAATCTAGCCTGATCAAAAGTGGCCCATTGACGGGCCTAAAGGACTCAAAGTCTACTCTATAATTCTGCCGGACCGAAGTTAAACCTCGTTGAATTAACTTAACTAAGCAGAAGCCAAAAATCGACCCTTGACTTTCAAAAAAACGTCCTTATCGATTATGTTCCTTTGTTAACGTGTCTGTAGATTCCTAGTGAACTCTATAATTCTGTAGGTCGGTCTGTCCGTCTTCCAGAACTCCTGGACCGAATTTAAAGCTTATTTAATTTACTAGTGACACAATTTCAAAGCTGACTAAAAAATGGACCTTATAAAATCTTTTTCTCATTAACCGTGGCCCATGAACGGGCCTGTTATCCCTAGTCAACATAACCAACTCCACACATATCTTGTGCCCACTCTAGCAACTCCCAAGAATTCTCCGAGCCTCTTGGACATCCCTCCTCATCTCCATATATATTCTCCTCACCCATTTACATTCTAATTACATTTAATTCCTCATAAAACGCAAAGAGACAAGGAAGAAGAGCCCGGCCATTAGTTGCCCAAGTGTGTGTCCCCTCTTCTGTGGTATTTCCGTATTTGCACACCGAGTAAAAGGCAAGTGCCGAAAGGGAATCTAGTTGGAATAGCCGTCATTCAATTCATAAATAATTCTGAGAGATGAGTAAATGTGCCAGGGCGGTGATGATGATGATAGGATCCGAAAGTCATGAAACCCTCCAGAGAACACTTCTGAACAAAATCTAATTAATCCCATCCTATTCAAACCCCCTGCCTCTCTCATTTTTTAACACCGAATTACAAGATCTGAGGAGAAGTGTTGAATTTTTATAATTCCTTTTATTCCCCGAGTACAAGTTTATAAAAAAAGTACAAAATTCTTGTGCAACCAACAAGAGAGTTTTTTTTTACATTGACCCCAACTCCTTGTCAATGTGAATGAGGTCAGTCTCGGAAAGGAAGGGAATCGGGTGATTCAGTCTCTGAAATGTAGAGCGGAATTAGGTTAAGGGCTCCCACGGAGTCTTCAATCTCGTTTAAGATAAAAGAAGGCCTTTGTCAAAAAATAAGTCTCTTGACTAACCCCGAGGCATCTGTAGCGTCCAATAACTTCCTCTTCAGACTCGGCCTCTCTTCCTCAATCCTTATGACATTGGACGGAAGTGGAAGTAGGTGTCCCGGCGTGGGCCCAGGCTTGTTGCTACACGTTCCACGTACAGGGACAGAGAAAAAACACACAAAACATATCAACCATTTACCCAACACACACACACTAAAGAGGAATTAGATGAAAGGATGAGTCGGAGTTATAGTCTAGAGAATGTCAAGACTCGAGAATATATCTCCGAATGTATGGGCTTGTCAGACAACCCGGGTCTTCTTACAACTCTCAGAAAGATCTCAGAGAGAGAGGAGAGAGAAAGACGGATTTGTTTGTCATGATTGGCCATGTCCATCAGATCCGGAGTTGGAAGTTGCAACTCCCGGGAGATGATACGGGCAAGAGAGGGACAACAATCCCCGCTTGTTCATCCCTTAAACAACACGAGTCAATCCCAATAACAACGATTCTCTCTCTCTCCTCTCCATCATCGCATTTATTAAATTGAACACGGCTTGCTGGAGATGAAGAATGGATTTAATTTAGAAAATAACAACCAAGGATCAAATTATGTCATTCTCCAGCCCAGACCTTTCTCTCCTATTCCATACTTCCCAATCCTACCCGAAAAAAAATAAGAGAGAAAGGATTTAGACCGAAACCCGCTGTTCTGTTCACAGACCTCCCAGATTTCCTCACAAAATCCAAAGTAATAGAGAAAAGCCTCTTTTTTTCTTTTGCTTCTTCTCACTCGGGAGGAAAAAATACCACCGGGTCTGTCAAGTGGAAGTAACCCGGGCCGAAATAGACAGAAGAGTTTCTGGGGATAGTAAATGATTTGAAACCTGAAATATGGATGCTGGAGAGCCGTCTTGGCCGAGCACCGATCATTTGGGTTCAGCCGGAGTAAATTCTCAATGAGGGAAATTAGATCGTCAGGGGCGGCGGTGAAGATAGAAGGGAGGGGGATGGGGACGCTCTCCTTGAACTCACAGTAGTCCGGGAGTGACCTGTGGTCCGGCCAATTGCTTTCATTAGGAGTCCCCAACACTTCGAATATCTTTGAGAGTTGACCCAAGTCGGAGTCTCCAGGGAAGAGGGGGATCCGAAGGAGCAGTTCCGCCACAATGCACCCCACCGCATAAATATCAACTCCTTCTCCATAGTTCCGAGCTCCAAACAGCAACTCAGGGCATCTGAAATATTTCAATTCAAATCTCACTCACCATCTCCTCGTCTTTCTCCACCGTCTATGGCGTCTATTCCCCAGCTATTAAAACAAGAGGGAGATCTCTGTGGACCCAATCCTCCTCAACATCTTGAGCTCTGGCCAATAAATCTCTCTCAACTCTCTCAGAATGGAAAACAAGGAAAGAAGGCCGAGAAAAGTAGAAGCAGTGGGGGCCATAGATATAATTAATTTAATGATTTCCCTCGTCATTAGAAAGCGGGATTTATGTGGCACAAAAGATTGAAGGGAGCCTGAGAATACTTGAAAAGGCTCAAGGGCCTCCCATCTCCCTCACCACCAACGGCCCCAACTCCACCAACTCACACACAACAGACAGCCAAGGCCTTTGAAAGAGAGAGAGGAATTTGATTTCCGCATTAGTTCCCCCCCGATGACCCTTTTAGCCACTAAATCAGCCTTTGAATCCCACACTGACTCACTGACCTTGTCTCAAGACTCTCAAGACCATTGAGATTCATCTCATGCCCCGGCCACACGAGATCAACTCGGAGAATAAAAGTTGGATTCAAAAGGCCAAGTGAGCCCGTTCTTTGCTGATGAGATTGGACTCCTCATCAGCAACCGAGTGAAGTGGTCAAAGGAAGGCCGGAATGGATAAATAAATTGTGGTGCTAAAAAAGTGCCAGTTGGAATGGAGTGAGATGGTGAGGAATGTTGACGGGGGATTGGGTAAGTAAATCCTGATTTCCCTTCCAAGAGTAACACATCGGGTATCTATCAATCAGAGTTACTCAAGCTGAAATAAATAAAAACTAGCCCCTAGTCCCAACTACCCGGGCATATCCAACACTTTCCACTCCATAGACACAACACACTCTTCTCCACGTCTCAGTTCCAATCACTCCAATCCCTTCTGATCAAAACAAGGAGGGAGGGAGGAAAGATACTGAGTGTTGTCTACATGAATGTATAGCACAAGTAATGTTGGCAGTGGTGGCTGGGAAAGGTAAGGGCACGGAGAGAAGATGTGACTTGATTAAGCAAGCATTTAGAGGAGAAAGTAAATGGAAAGGGCGGACGTCAACATAAATAGTCACTTAAGGTAATACAACAGCACACATAACTCAATTCCCCTTTTATTTATACTCGTCCATTAAACTCGGCCAGACTCCACTCCACTCCCTCCCTCCAAATCCATAACCGAACATTAGAGTCTGACAAAGGCCAGAGAAGAGAGACTCACCGATACCACCGCGTTACAACTTGATGCGTGTACATCCTGTTGGGAGATCCGAAATAGCGGGCGAGGCCGAAATCCCCAATCTTGAGAATCCCTTTGGAGTCGATGAGCAAGTTATTTGGCTTCAGATCCTGAAACCAATTAAAGAAAACAATCCCCGGGTATTACATTCTAATTCCAAAGATGCTCCTTCCGTGTAAACACGGTGATGAGATGGCTCTAAACTCTTTGTAGTTCATTTTCATGGGCTTTGGGCTTGAATGGGAGAGGAAAGTGGGACGTGAGTATCATTTGTACGATGGGCTAGTGGGAGCAAGGGCCTTGGCTAGGCGGAAGGAAGGTAGGGAGGTAAATGGATTGGAGGGCATAAAGGGCTTCAGAGGTCCAGCATGAAATGACAGAAGGTTGTGGTTGCAAGTAGTAAGTACTGTAGGTAGTGAGTAGTGGTGGTGGCAAAGGAGGATGGAACCTGTGGGAGGTTGGACGGAGTGAAATGGGCTAAGTTCTTTAGTTGTAAGGTTGAGGGTTGAAATGGAGATTGTGAATTTAGTGGTAAATAAATTACCCGATGGAGTATGAAGTGAGCATGAAGATACTGAAGACCTTGGAGGGTCATCAAAGAATAGGCTTTGATGTTGGCTGGAGTGAGTACAATTTTATTCTCCTTGATCACCATTTCCATGTCTGTATCCATAAAGTCAAAGACTAAAGAGATGTTGGACTTGTAGCCGAAAACATCCCACAGGGCCAAAATGTTCGAGTGGTGTAATTCCTGTTGCAATTTTATCTCTCGAAGTGCAGTCCGGTTCACTCCGTCACTGAAATCCGCCTTTGAACCCACTTTTATCTGGAAAATATAAAACAGAGCCGTTAGTCCTACATCCACTCATTATACCTACCTACCTCATACTCACTTCTTCACAACTTTACAAGTCTCTATAGGACACTCCACTACTCCACTTATCACAACGACTTTTTAAATAATAAAATTCTAATAAAATCTACACAGACTATACCGGTTTTTTTATGACTTATGTGCTGTAGTTAACGTGTCAAAGAGACTTTATGTCTTAGAGATAATCAAGATATTAAACTAGCTATTAGAAATACGACTCATTTTTTTTACCCAACTATATTCTAGTAGTAGTAGCTTATAGTTTTTATACCGCTTTTTTGAACGGAAATCTTCACAGGCTTTAGGTATTTAATTTCAAGTACACTTTGCTGCAAAAAAAACTAACGTCTACGAGTTGAACGTTTAAAATTTATGATTCATTAGTCGATGCCTGAACTTAAAAAAATCTACTCTTATTGTTTTAAGCGTGAGTAAATTAGTTTGGAAACATGTATTAAAGTTAAAAGTTAAAAGTACTGGAAAGTCAATATGTTCAAGTTAGCTTTTTAGCTCTATTCAGACAACTAACGATTTTTGCATACTAAAAATGCCATAATTGTTCGAAAATGGCTGCAGCGCTTTCAACTAAACTAAAATTCCAACATAACTTTCACAAACCATTGTTTTTTGGCATACAACATTGGTAGTATTGGTACCTAGGGTAAGAATCGAAAAAGAACTACCTACTTAATCCATTATATATTGTATTGCCATTTAGAAATAACTTTGTGAAACTCAAATTTAAAATAAAATAAAGCTTTGAATGTTCCCACTAAGTAACATTAAGGTTTTAAATATAATTACACCCAAGCATAATTTATCAAATAGAATGGAAAGGCCTGCCTTCCCGAAAACTATTTCTTTTAACAGACGAAGATAACTGATACGTTATTTGTAATTGTAAGTGCATCCTGTTTCTACTCTTCAAAATATGAAATTTTAAATTCCCAATCCTTGTAGAGTGCCAAGCCTTAATTACTCAATAATTATCTTAATTAACATTAAATTATAGATTAGGTATATTAAATGTCCACGGACTTTTTTGACAGCTACGATTCGGTCCTCTACCAAGTCCTTGGCCTTAAACACCGTCGCGAACTGCAAGTCACAAACATTAACAAACATAACTTTCAAACTTGCCCAATAAAATGTACAACAATTTAAAAGAAATAACCAAACGTTGAAAAACCAACCTGTCCTTCACCCAAGAATTCAATTTTTTCATAACGTCGATCACTTTTCAAGATTGGGACGGTGGTGGACTTGGACATGGTCTCTTTTAATCTTTGAACGTGGATCTGGATAAAGGTCAGCGGTCGTCCTCACCTGTCATATGACCCTGTCCAATTCCCAGGTCACAGGTCAGCTGGAAATCCACGCTCCCCACTTTCTCACCTCACGGCCCGGTATCCCCAACTCTAATTACAAACTAAACAATAAAATTAATAAAACATATTTAATCCCAGACATTGCTTCAAAGTCAAAGTTCAAAGTCCAACTGGAAATTCATTGTTGTGACTTGCATCAAATTTACAATTACTTACAATTAACAATTATCAAAAATCTTATTGTTAATTAAATTTGAATTTTACCTGCCTCCTTCTTCCTTGAACTTGTTGATCCCAAAATGAAAGATAAGCACAGAGAAGGATAAGCCTTACAAGATAAGAAGTATAACAATTAAAATATATTTGACACTGCAACAATGCTCACAATTGAGTGCTGACTACTGCTGACGATTCTTGTCCCTTTTGGCACCTTTGGGTCAGTGACTGTTTGAGGTTAGTGCTCCCTCCCGGGCTTTACATTCACGTGACTTCCTATTTGAATCCCCCGCTCAACTCGCAACATTCAAGGGGAACCCAAGACACTTTCCAAGGGGCTGTCCACTTGCAACAATGAGGACTTAAATAAATGAAATACGAAAACAATTAACTTATGAAAAATATTGAATCTATTTCTAATGCTCATTTACATATGAATATCTTTGCGTATGAAATGATTTTGATGTTAGGTTGTATTAAGTTGTATGTTATGAAGGGACCCCCAAGGATGGCTCCTCCCTTTAGTCTCTCTGACTTATAAAAAACAATAATATTGTCCCCCAGTCCACAGACGTAGATGGGACATCGGGACGACGTATTGAAATTTTGAAATCAAGTGTTCAAAAATTAAACGTTTAGACCTCTTAGTCATTTTAAAGTGTGGGAAAGTGGCAAGTGATTGTGGATTGGGAGACGTCATTGTTATTTTTATCTCTTATTAGCCCTTCTTTAAAATAATCCAATATCAAGAACTTGACTACAATTACAACCAATCTTTAATCTAGAATTAGTTTTAGTTGTTAACTTGACTTAAGATGACTATTGTCTAAGTACTAAACCTATTTTGAAACGGTGACATTAAAAAGCAATTGACAAATCAACTCTCTTCCAGTCCACAGTCACTAACTTATCATAATTAAGGATTTAGGGTCAAAGGTAAGATTCCCTAATCAATGCCACCAATTTAATTTCAAAGGTCAAATGCTGCAAGCATGAATTAAAAATCTCTCGTAACGTTCATCACAATAAATTACGTCGTTATTATCATCTACAATTTACGACATACGACGTAACGCAGGTCATGATTAAAATTTAATTTCTGTAATGCTCTTGAATTTACAGGACAAAAGGTCAAGCTGATTTCCACTGAGCAGAGAAAAAAGTCTGAATAAGTTGCTCCCATCAGAACTAAAGGCTGCGGCTGGGAAGATGGATGGGAATCGACGAGGTGCCAATAACGGAGGGGGCAGGTCAGGGGATTTTCTTATGACCGGAATTCGAAAGCGATGCGTCCGAGGGTCCAGGACGTTGACCAGCACTCCTCTCCACCGTCGAACGCTGCTCAAGCGACTCAAGTCCACCTTGGGCTACGCTGATCAGCGCTTGTACACTTCAAGACAGTTTCAAGAAGGCTCCAACAAGTACGAAGAGTTCTTCTGCTATAATGAACATGAAGACGATGACATGGACAAAGATGGGGACCAAGAACCTAAGGGTATCCATCCACATTTGAAAATCATTACAATTAAACGGTCATGCCATTGCTCATGTGTTTTTGGATTGTTTTCAGGGGCCAATCTATTCCAGGACGTTTCGATAAATTTGGCAGATTTCGTCATAGAGAGGCAGATGGGGAATGTTCGGGTACCGATGAACTTGCAACCTCGGGTCATGGGCGAGACCTTTCACTGCCAGTCTGACTTGCCCATTAAGCACCTGCTCACAAATCAGATTCTGCAGGAAAAGCCGATGAAGATCGAAAATCTGAACAAGGTTTTCTGTTCCCAGTGGGTCTCTGATCGGCAGGTCATCTTTGGGACGAAGTGCAATAAAGTACGTTTCCCCACCTTATCTCATAATTCAATCTCGGGTATCCAAGGGCATTTCAAGCCTGTGTCTAGACTCTAGAGTTTCCAATGTTGTATTTGATGATACGTAGTTGATGGTGCTGGACGTGCAGACGAAACACATGACCCAAATCCCATCACTAGCCCCTTCACCTAGAAGTTTGCCCCCAGACTCACAATGTGGGATCCATGCAATCGAAATCAATCCATCAAGAACTCTGCTGGCTACAGGAGGTAGAAACCCGAATGACGTGGCCATCTATCAACTTCCAACACTTGATCCCTTATGTATTGGAGAGGTAGGTCAAATTACGACTTACCTTTAGACTCGAAAGTATTCTCATGTTTTCAAATCATTTCTGAATCGTTTGCCTCGTTTTTATTTAAATATTGACATCTTCAATGATGTTACTGAGTTGTATGTACAACGGACTATGCCACTATGTCGGCTTTTGATTGTTTTAATTGTATTTTGTGCTTTGTGTTACTAGCTCGCTCACCAAGATTGGGTCTTTGCTCTGGCGTGGCTGGACGATCAATTTCTAGTATCCGGATCTCGTGATACGACCTTAGCGCTTTGGCGAGTCCCAGATTCCATTGATAGTCCAGCTGTAGATTCGAACCATGCGAGTTCCTCCATTCATCGAAACCGATCGACATCTCTGTCTGGTTCAGGAGGGACCGGAGTTGATTTATCTATGCCAGTCCCCTCGTATTCTTACATCAATGCAGTTTCCTCCAAAGAGTGCAGAAGTGCGCAAAAAGTGAGGGACATCGTCTTCAACCGTCGACTTCAAGAGCTGGCTTGTGTCTCGTTGAATGGCTACATTCACATCTGGTCAGCGGATCGATTTGTTCAAGTACGGTTACATGTTAACCCTAGTTGTTATTAATTAATCCGCGTTAGTTTAAATTAAAAATCAAATTCTGATTGATTTACTTATTATCGATTTGGTGATTGCAGAAATTTTCCAGAAAACTTCCATTCTGTCTAGAAAACGTATGTCTAGCAGCTCACGAAGACTACGGACTGTATGCGGTCGGGAGTAAATCTCACACAACTTTGATGGACGCTCGAACGATTCAATGTGTGAAGAAAATCCCGTCGAAATACTCAGGGTACGGTATTAGGTCAACCAAATTCTTCTCATCTCTGCTGTCGATCGGGACGGGTCAGGGGACGGTCATGTTCTACGACCTACGAGCAGGGAAGTACTTGGAGTCGAACGTGAACTCTGCCCGATCCGCAACCCTCAAGTCCAGTTCAGGATGGACCTACCCCGATGAAGAAATCATAATGGACGTTTACCGACAAAAGTACACGCCCGCTATCTACACCCACTGCATCGATATGAGTGGGACGAGAATTTTTGCAGCCGGTGGACCACTCCCCATAACTCTGTGTGGCAACTACATCGGACTGTGGCACTGACGGACCGTTTTATCATGGCTTTGACGTATATTTATTTATTTCTCGTGTATTTAGTAGATGTAGGGACTTTATTTTAATAGTTTACTTTTATGTCCGGGTATTAGTTTTAAGGGCGTTAAGGATGGCTTTTCGGGGATGATGGCAGTTAGAATTTACTTGAATGTGTTCTTTAGCTTTAAAGATTATAATTTTAAGTATCTCGATCTGCAGTAGAGTAACTGGAATTCATTATATTTCATTACCAGACTATCAAGTACCATACGATTGACTATGTTAGAAAAACTGATTCTTTTATACGCTTTTGTGATGGTAGGAGTTGATGGTGAAAAAGATTGATGTGTTTCTAATTGTAGGTTGGATAATTATTTAAAAGTATTGTGAATTTTGATGCCTACGATTTAAGGGAGCACGAAGGATTTGTGTGGCTAATTATCTTGATGATGACCTCGGGTTTTTATGTTCAAGAGTCGGAGTTTAACTTTATTACGTAGTAACTAAGACGTTTGAAGGTTGAAAAACAAAATAACATACGTTTCCACCACTGCCAAGTTCTAATGCTTGGAGCATTTACAATGTGGGCAAGTTGTTATTGTTATACTACCCGGGTCGGATCTAATAAGCTGGATTTTTTGTATTCCAAGATTAGAAAATAGTTGTATTATTTATTTAAGTTGAGGTAATATTAGAGGAAGGATTTGTCCTGCCATGACTGTCTAAGCTTTTAAATTAGTGGCACGCGTTGCGCGTTCCATTTTTTGTAATCGGTGAACTTCACAAGACTGTCTCAAGCACATTAAACTACTACTACTTAAATTGACTAATAACCAATTAATATGTAAACATCTTGTGGAACTGATTAATAAAAATATTTCCAGTATTTAATTGTCATGAAGGTTATGTAGGGTGAATTTTTTTGGTAGTGCATAGACTCTTTATCAAGTTTCATGTGAATTCATGGGAACATTCAATTATTTCGAAAGTCACATTTAAAAGGATTTAAAGCTTATCCATTTAAATAGAGGGAAATTGGCAAATCAATAACTTAAGCCCAAAATGCGTTTGATTTGATTCTTAAATTATTTAAGGTTCTATTATTGGTCTTAATAAGTTAAATATTTTATTTATTTCTCGGAAATTTATATTGTTTACATTTAAATTGATTCATTAATTTTTTTATGAAATTGATTTTTTTTGTATGAGTTTTTCCACCTAACTTATAAGATAAGACAAATAAGTAACACACGTTGTATATTTTAAAAACCGGGATTGATTTTGATTTTTGAAATTTTATTTGTCAGTTATTTTGAAAACATATTATGGAAAAAATAGATTTTTCAACCTACCTTTTAAAATCACTCAAAATCGACGATCGACGAATATTAGAGAGGATGAAATTTAAATATTTTACCTATTAAGACCAATAATCAGACTCAAAAACTAGACTAGATACGTTTTTGCCGAACCATTTTAAATAATCATAAAAGTTAGGTGAAAAATGAATTGTTAATAATTTTAACGGTAAGAGGATTTTACTAGAGCTTTGTAAGGTACAAATAATAGCCTTGCCCATGCCAAATAACATGTATATTAAAAAGCCTGAGTTCATTTCAACCAAGCCCCAAAAAGCAAGCAAGAGATTGTAGAAATTATTTTAATTTCCGGTAACTACCCGCACAATCCCCGCTTTAGAATAAATATTCAATAACTCGTCAGAAAACCCGAAAAAAGGAGAAAATAAATCCCTGTAATACTTTTTAAGGATTGGTGTGAATGTATAGACGCTAAGGTAAATATATCCCCATGATAAATTTGTAGCGGTAAATATGTTATTGAAAATATGTCCCTATAAATATGCACCGATTAATATGCATACCGCACAATTACTTTGAATTTTTTTTTGCAATCGTCGAAGTTTTTTACAAATTATAATTCTCTACCTTGTATCACTACTATTTACTCAGAGGCATATTTATTGGTACAAATTTACCACAGGGACATATTTACCGATGACATATTTACTGGGCACAAATTTACCATGGGGATCGGGTCTATACTTACCGGGTGCAAAATGATGGGTACAAATTTACCATTGGGAGATATGAAGAGGGTAGAAAGGAACCGGGTCCATATCTACCGTGGGCATATTTCCCAGGTACATATTTACCTTCTCCCCTTCCAGAGTAATAAAAAAAATCGGATAAAGACTTATGCCAAAAATCCTGAGCTTTCTTTGCGGCATTTTGTGGGTTCAGGCTGTTGCGTGTGGCCTAAATGATTGAAAAGGGCCATTCGGTAGTTGGCCTATGGGACAAACTACCTCACGTTCCTTGACCACTTGAACAACTTTATTGTACACCCTACCCAACCGCAAAGTCCTTACGATCTATCCCCCAGATAGACACATAAAAATACACAGCTAACACCATAACACCAATCCCTTCGGACATTATCCCGGATAAGTGGTTATAGATTAGGACGTATCAAGTAAATACACTCTGGATTAAAACCCGGGTAGTAGTACTGTTATTTTAAAGAGATACCCACCACCACCACCACCAACTCCACTTCTTCACATGCTTTCCCCGGAGAGAAAGCCAGAGCTTGTGGCTAAAAGGAGGAGTGGGTCGTGTTCTGTACTCAGTTTTCAAAGTGACAGTGGCCCACATGCACGTCTCCCTCTCTCTCTCTTATACGCAGCTTATTCACATCTCTCCACATTTGTCATCTCCAACGTTGAGACTCAAGTTAACGGGACGAGGAGATTTCTGGTCTCATCTCCAAACCCGTCAACCTCTCTCGGGGGACTTGAGATAATTGTAGCATGTCCACTCCCTCCAGTCCCATTGACACCTTGTGCTCCCTTAGCTCATCAAGACGGAAGATAGTGACTTGATCAGTATGGACAAGATTTTATCCACCACCTCGACCACCAAGTGCAAGAAGGAGTTGAATGCCAGACCACCGGGACTGTGGCCCTTCCGGCTTCTATTTTGCATTGTGGTGGTGGCAATTCAGGTGAGATTTCCATCCTCTGCACCCAGTTGTCATAAATATGTAGAAATCCTCCTCCGGTGTTCCTATTTATTGGTCGATAAAAAAGGGCCCAGGAGGCCCTTGTCATTTCCTCTCCATTTGAATGTAGTATGTGGTGTGTGTTGAGGTGTGAGATCCTCTCAAGGTGTTCCTAGTCAGGGGTTTTCAAGGTGTGGATGTGTGTGGATGTGTATTTATGATGACAGGGGAAGTTTACTTTTATGAGACTGTTTTTGTTTGCCCATGGTGGAGGAGCAGTGGGGGTAAACAAACAAGATAATCATTTCCCCTCAAGACATCCTTAATTCCATAGTCCATGCCTATATTTACACTACACCCAAACAGACAGCTAATCCTCAACGATTAACACAGCTCTGAGAGAGAGGGAAAAAAGTAAGGAAAGTAGAGACGGATAAGGGAGAGTTGCTTAAGGGAGAGAGGGGGCAAGGTGAGACTCCTGAAAAAACTGCCCTTATCTCGGGCTGATAAGGCCGGCTTAAGTGGCTCAGGGTCCTTAGGGTCCGTCTCTCTCTGTTTTTAGTGGGTGATGAAAGTTGTTGTAGTTTCTAGTGGATCATTTGCATAAATTGTCTGACTAGATTAGTTAGAAAATGATGAAGAGACATGTACTTGAAATTGGGGAAAAAATTTGACGTATCTCTCTAGTTTTTTTGAAAGGCTTTTAAATTCGGCTTGACCCTATCGGGCTGAGAGTCTGTGGGTTGTGTTGTGGACGATGTTGACCATGTGGGTTGTCATTTGTCATGAGCTTGTGTTTTATTTATCAAATAGTTGATAGATGTTACTCAACAGATTACAGTCCATTTAGTTGTTGTTTTTTATTAATTACAAAAAATATATATAATGTTGCTGATTATGTCAGGGCGTGTAAAATGTTTGTAGATGTAGATTGTGTGACAAAGGTAATGGGATATTGATCCCCGTGTGGTTGGATTCTAAAGTCTAGTTGGGCTTAAAATATATTATTCAACGGGTTACAAAGCAGAGTAAGAGTATGCAGTGTGTATGAGCCTCATCTTTTTATAGCTCTTATACTTTCATGTCCATTGATCTTCTTTTCTTCTAGTCATTTTGTAAAAGAAAATTGTTCATTCACCCTCAATGAAATCATTTCAAGAAAGTAACACTAAACTAGAGTAGCCCATTTAAAAAAAATCAATGACCTTTATCAATAAACTTGGCTATTTTAAGTGGACATTCGTCATCGTGTGTCCTTCCGTCCCTCCACACCATAACTTTCAAATTACTCAAGGTTTCCAAAATCTATTTTCAGTCATATATAGACACAGAATGTCCAAGCGGGGGCCAACTTTGAAAATGGGTAAAACATGATGGACCCATGGGGGTCTACAGATTCTGCATTCTCATATGTCTATTAGGCAATAATAGGGAGGTTGTGCTACAATGGTTTTTGGCTAAACTGGATGTTCAATGCAATTCCAATATTCTAAATTCAAAGGGACGATTGAAAACAGAAGTGAATTAAATTCCCTTATCTGCGTTACTTGGGCACATCCGTTTGAACGGTTTATTTTGTAATCTCATTGAAATTCAAACTACATCTTTAGGTCACTATAATAACCTTCTCATGGAATAAATAAAAATATTGACCCGCATGACCTCTACAATCTAACGGATTTCATTTCCTATCCGCTCTAAAGGGATGTGATTTTTTAAAAGCCAGCACTTTTCCCCACAAGTCTCGAAAGTTTTGCTTAGAAAGTGATTTTTTTTATTTGAGAGGCCGTTGTGTTGAATCCCAATGATTTCCTTGCACATTTCAGGCTCCATGGATCCATCGTTGGTTAGTCCGTGTCAAAATCCTTGTCTAAACTTGTGAATAATATGGGGAGAGGAGAGCATGAGTTCTCAAGCTCATTTTAAATAAATCAGAAAGCTTGAGGGTGTCGAGTGTGACCGTTCCTTACGATTAAAGGGGCAATCCACATAAGATGTCACATGACCAGGGGAGGGGGGTATTTTCCAGCTCACTTTTTTCTATAAAACCCTTTGGGAAAATGTATGGAAATGACCTCTTGGAATTTTGACCCCCACGTACTCCATTAAGGATCCTGGATGGCAGGCGTGGAATTGATTTTCCTTGACATTATTCAAAGGCCGGCTTGCCTCTACTTTCAAGCAGCCCGAAAATCATAGGCTCACAGTATCAATTAATCATTAGGCCTCGATACCCGGTTGAAATTTTAAATACCCGGATTTATGATTGTATTTTAAACTTTTTTTAAACACAAAAACGTTAATTAGACCTCATGTGTACTATTTACCATACATATTATTATAGGGAGAGGTCAATCTTGGATTTTTTTTGAACCTTGACATATCGGTAATTGAATATTTTTAATGCATATCGATGGTCGTTGGGCATATAAAAAAGCTAATTAATATATTTAAGAGATAATATAATACCCGCCCTTTGACTGAGCAACACCTCATTTATTATTACCTCCGGGATAATAACTTTGATAATAGCATTAGAATTATAAGTTTCGTTAAGTAGTAGTAGTAAGAACCCGTGGCCTGGTGTTTTTTTTGAGACTCCCTATTTCCAAAAAGACAGAGTGAAGATTGTGTTAGGAAAGTGTGGCCGGGATGTATAATTAGTGGGGAGAGTAAATGAACTTTAGCCCGGGCTGAACAAAAGGAAAGGTTAATTAAGAAATGAAGGGCAATAAATCGTAGAGGGTTCAAAAAAAACGTAGGCGGCTTTTGAAACCAATAAGTTATTAGTCTGTGACGTGCTCAATAATAAAAGAGCCACCACCACCACCCAAAACCAAACCACCACCACCAACCTCCATGTCCATACATCAGCTCAAACTTTCCAAAGCCATACTTTTTTTTCAACCTCATCCATGAATTTTTATGAGAAATATGAATTATGATGAGCACGTATCTCCCACCAATCCCATCACTCATCACATTCAAATTTCAAATCCGAGATGCCAAGAAAAAAACCGATTTCCACTTAGGGATTTTACCAATGGAGCACCCTGTCCCTGTTTTTTTTCTATCAATGTTGTGCCTAGTAGGTAACGTAGCTTTTGAAATTGGGACTAAGACTATCACTCATCACATTTAGATCTCAAATCCGAGATGCCAAGAAAAAACCGAACTAAAGGATTTTAGGGATGGAACACCCTGTTGGGTTTTTTATTCTCATTGTTGGCTCTATGTGAAATGGAGACTGATTTGGAAAGAAGTTTCCAAGGGCTAAGGGATGCTTTAAGAAAGGGTTGGAAATCTACCCGGGTTTTAGACGATGGGCAAAGTGCATGGGTTGATTTTTTTATCCACCCCGTTTTTGGCACTTATAACAAAGCAAGTCGCCAAAATAGGATCTCCCTAGTTTTTTTACGAGTCTGAGGAAAGATGAGTTTTTCAGCGTCTGGATTATAGTTTTCATTTATATGTGCAAATATTTGGGGAGATTTTAACACAAGACTTTGACATTTGCGTCTCCTCACCAAATTAAGACTTTTAAAGGTCATTTGAAAAATAAATTTTTGATTCAAATTATTTGTAACATCAATTAGATCCCTTATGGAAACAATTACAAGATTCAAGAGCTAATTTTAATAGGAGAGGCATTAAGTTTTTCCTTTGTAAGTCCTCAAAGGATCTTCAATGTACTTAAGTTTATTAGCCTTGAATTGACCTTGGCTTTGTTATTAAACATTTTATAATAATTTCTAATTATTATTTAACGTCTTATAGTTTCAATATTCAAAAAAAATTAAACGATTTTCTCCAAACTTTTAAATTAGCGAAAAAGATTTCCTTGAGTTTGTAAAAAAATCTTTGTAAAGTGGATATTTGTACAAATAAAAATGTCCTCGGCTTTCAATGTCTCTGAGGATTGAGCTCTTGCCTTTCCTTGTTATTAATTGAATTTCTATAAGCCGTTTGTGCTGTGACCATAAATAGCTTTCTACTATGCACCACCAGATTGATAATCACTTCATTTCTAAAATCCCAGTGGGAAAGGGCTCAAATGAACAGTAGCAATTAAAAAATGGCGTGTGGGGCTTTCATTACTCTTTGCGGCATTTCAATCACCTCTCTCTACGTATTTATACATCCTCGTGAGGAATATAGCGTGACAACTGACCATCCCCAATTCTTGGGCTTAATAAGTAGCACAGCTATTTTATGTGCACCTTCCTCTGTCCGTCCTTCAGTCCGTCTGGACGATAACTTGGGAACGGGTGGATTTTCAAAAAAAATTCATCATCTTGAATTGATCAGAATTCAATTCAATGTCCGAAATGCAAAACTCGAAATTTGGAAATGGGAGTAACCTGACTTATTTACTTACACTGTTTGTTATATGCGTTTGAACGGTTTATTATTTACAGACTCTGGCCTCGTCATTCAAATACAATCTCGCATTCATAATTCAATTCAAGAACATTGTTGGAACTATATGTTTTAAGGAGCACTACGTATTTTTAGAGAGGCTGAGAAAATCCAGAACATTTCATTGTTGATAGTTTCTTAAGATTTGTGACATCATAAACTCTTGTGTCACTGTGTTTATATTTTATTTCAGGCTTATTCAGCTTAAATTAAACGATGCAATGCAACTTTTAGTTCATATAATAGGGATTAGGGATGTTGCGAAACAGGAATTTTTGGCATTTGATTAAGGGTTGATCAATGTTAAGAATATTGCTAGTCACAATCTACAATTTAAAAGCCAACAATTAAACTTCTCAGTTCTATTCGATATTTTTATTTTTTAGATATTTTTTAAACAATAATCTTGCATTGTTTCCATTAAAAAAATTGTAAAGTTGGGAAATATGCTTCAAATCAGTTTGTATGGAAATTTTAATTTATTTTGACTTTAAAATTCTGAGAATGGGTTTTTTTAAACTTTGTACCAACCTTTTTATGCATTTTTTAGACTGCAAAATTTCAAGCAGTCTTCTTTGACTAATTATTCTCTCACCCCGTAACAAGTTGAACAAGAGAAAAACATGAGACAAAAAATATTATTTCAGGGTGCCCATTACAGAACTAGACGTTTTTTTAAGCTAAAAAAAACTTTTCCAAACATTTCCTGATTCAGATCGAAAACATTTCAATCTTTCAAACTATTCAAGATAAAAAAAAGCTTGCAAAGCAGACATTTTTTGACCCTCTTATAGTTTTTCCATAGTCTAGGAATCTTAATTACTCCTGAACTTATTTATTTGATATTCAAATATTTCATATAAATTCCTTTAGTTATTTTTTCTTAGTATTGACATAGTGACTATCAGACAGATAATTTAATTAAAGAGCTGGCCTACATTAAAATTCTAATAATTTAATTTAAAACCCGTTCTACGGACTCTAGTTTAATTTGAAGTCTATTTTAAAATAGTTTCTAGTTCCCTTACATTGAGAGAGACAGTCTACAGTTACAGGGGAAAAACTACATGTAAAAGCTTAAGATGCTGAAAATGCCGTTTACGTTTTATTTTACATTGACTTACAATGTTATGAACGGCCTCTTAAGAATGAAAGCTTAAAATTCTGAATAAAAACCTCAAAGTAAAACTCTTGTAGCTCAATATAAAAAAACAAAAGAAAGATTGAGCGATTTTTTCCCTTTCAACATTTGAGTAGAAAGTTGTTGGATTTTAAATCTAAAATAAACCGTTCAAACGCACATAACAAAGTAGCGCTGATAAGCCAATTTATATCACTTTAATTTGCAAATTGTCCATTTGAACTTCCAACATTTAAAATTAAATTGAATTCTGCAGTTTGCCAATACTTTAAATTGACAATTAACTAACGACGCATCTCACCTCTCCTTGAATATTTCAAAGCAAAAAGTTTTTTTGTATTTTCTGCTTGATTTTTTTAATAGCATTTTAAATGCATTTGGCACTGATAGACCAAAAACATTCCATTGTTAGTACCCGATAACATAGTGGAGTACCTATTATAGAATTATTAGTAATATACTTATTTAATTATTATATTAGAACTAAACTTAAAATAGACCCAGAAGGTTACATCCCATTGTGCCATTTTCGAATTCGGTCTTCACTAGGAGATCCTAAACGGATATCTGAAAACATATTTAGAACAAACTGACTCGTTTGAGAGTTTTTGTGCCGACGGACGGACGAATGGACGGACAGACACATACATGAACATTCACAGAAAGTAGTTGCGCTAGTTAATAACGCAAAGATATTCGGCTGGGGAATAATAAAAAAAAATGTAGTAAAGTCTCTAGACATTTTTAGAGGGCCAACTTTTGTGATGGAACTCATTTCCAATCCATCCCTCTATTCTTAACCATAAAATCAAGAGGGAAAAAGTTCGAGGGAGATGAAAGCTTTTAAATAAATTGAGAATCCAAAATATTCTTTCAACCAAATCGAATGCATCCTCCTTTTTGTTTCCACCAAAAATCTTTTACAACTGTTTTTCTAATTTTCACTTGCAATTATTTCAAGCTTGACTTTACCTTTTTAATTGCTAGAGTCCCAATCACAAGCCAGAAATCATTCTATCGCAACCTCCTTAACATTTAAACCGATGATAGATTTAAATAACTACTTCTTAAAGCCACAGCTGAGTCTTGAATTCTGGACACCCTGTACATCTACTCTTTAATTATTTGAATAAGTTTCTCTGTTACTCCTCCATAAATGCTGGACCGATTTTAAAAGTGAATCATCAGATTTGATAGACTGCAGTGCAGAGTAATAATTATGACGTTTTCGGGGAAATCGGGCATGGCCTTCAAAAACGTGCCTATTGGTGGCCTACTAATGGGCCTGCAGAACCCTAGACTGCTCTGTACCTAAAACAAAATATTTTTCTGTCTTCAAGTTTTAAAATTACCATTGATTTAAAAACTAAAAGAAAACGGCATAAATTGTACGTTATACTCATGAGGTTTTCAAACTATCCGTATGTAAACATTGTAGTTCCAGATAATAATGGAATGCCGTCGATAAATTCTAAGCTTTAAAATTTATTTCCCTTTTCACAACAAATCCTTTAGAAAAAAATCTATCCTAAAACTTTTCTAAAATCGAATTGAGTAATAAATAGTAGAAGCTCATCTTATACTTTTCTATAACAATCGAAAAACATGTCCAATATTCACAATTTCACACAAGAACTTAAATTATAATATTCACCGTTGGCCTTCTTTCCATTTCCCCCCAATATTTTTATGAAAAATAGAAACAATGAAAAATTTCATAAAAAGATCCGTCAATCTTAAAAAAAATGTAATTTCCCCTGAAAATTTAAACAACCAAGACCAACCCTGCGAATAATTTTATTCCAAACTTTTAGCCAAAATCCTAGTGACCCACACTCACACATCCAATTCAGACAAATCTCTCCCCCCAAACATTTTATCCATTCAATACTTTTACTTTTAAGATTTACAGCCTCACCCAACCCAACTACCCGCCTCACCTAAGACAAGAGCCGCCAGGAATTAGCAAAGTTCCCCAGTTTTTTTTATCCTCTCGTTCTAAAAGAATCCCTGTAACACCCCCCCCCAAAAAAAAGCTCCAGCTAAAGCCGCGTAACTTTTGACTATTGATGAGGTGGAATGTGTTGGGAATTCTGGATAGGTATTTTGAGAGTGATTTGATTGTTATTAAAATGTAGGAGGCCGGGCCTTTTTGTGCACGCAATCAAGGACGTGGAGAGACAAATGGAGAAAGTTCACCGCACTCCACTGAATCTCCAATGAGATCCACCCTCACCCAACCCACCTACCTTATCTCACCTTATCCACACACTTATCTCCATCATCATCCCTGACCAACCACTCCGCATCCTTTACCACTTTATCTTATCTTCTCATCATCCTCCCAAATGTCCCCATGTCCGCCAGTTGTTCTCGGTTATCCCCACTGGTCGAATAAGCTTATCTACACGGGGTCCCATCGCTGAGGCAAAATACTCATGAGGCAAATTTCTCAAATTTGTCAAAGTTCACCTTTTTTGATTTTTTTTGCAGTCTTGTTTGACAATTCAATTAGATGCTTTAGGCAAATTCAAAAAATTGATAATTTCATTAGATTTACATCAAGTCACAACTAGGCAAATTTATTCATTCCAGAAAGATTTTTGATTTGGTAAAATCTTATCATCAGTGTCCCTTATCCTTATATTATCGGCAAGATAATCGGATATCCGAACTTATCGAAAACCCGGATTTATTCCCACACCCAATACAAGGCCCTATTTATCCAAACTCATCAGTCTACTCATTCACACAAATCTAATCATTCCATTGTCCTCATCTCTTATCATCCCGATTGCTTATCCATATGCTCCAGCCGTAAATGATAAGACCCCCACTTGTCGAGAAGCTTAGAGTCTGTGAGACAAAGATTCCTTGGGATTACTTCCACCCAATCCATCTCCTTAGAAAGATCCTTGGCCGCTATAGAGCCTAGCGATAGGAAGTGACTATAGCCAGGGCTATATAGTCTCTCCTGTCCAGGACTCATCGTTCATAGTCCCTGGAGAATGTGAACTAAGTTTCGTTTCCATGCTGAGGATTTGTGTGAATTGAGTGAATGGCTCATTTGCTAATTTATCATGTAACGGGTAAGTAGTAGAGGGAGAATAGTATTGAGAAGACTCAAGTTGACGGTGTCCATTGTGATGTAGCTAATGGAATGGGTGAAAAGGGCTCTTGCGAGATTTCCGTACATTTTTATTTCTCCAGAAGTCTAGAATCTGGATTTTCAGAGGGCCCCAAAAAACCCGAGCGGCTTTCTAAGGGGGGAAAGTATTTGTTAATATTATTTGTGCACAATGTAGAAGCTCAAGTGGCTGGTGAGTGAAAGTAAGTGAGTAGACATCGTCTCCTCTACTCCATCTTCATACTACTACAACTGAAACTATCTACTCTACAATTACCTTTTAATCTCTCTCTGTTCGTTTCACTAATTATCCAGATCCGCTGGACGGATTTCAAATGTGAATAGCAAACTTAATTACCCAGACTAAGGAGACAATAGTTTTAATTACGATGTCGTCAAAAATATCTACCCTTGACCTTTGGAAAATGGTTACTCCGCTTTAGCGGGCTGCTAATGGGCCTATTGCGCCTCTGTACTCTATAATTTCCTTAAAGTGTCTGTCCGTCTGTCAGTTTCACTACTGCTCCATAACTGCATGTGCGATTTCAAGTCTGAAAAGTGGATTCAATCCAATTTACTAATGAGGTCAGTTACGTATCTAGAATACTGCAGAAAAACTTATCTATGGTTACCCACAAATGGGCCTGTAGACGCATAATCTACTCTATAATTCCTATAAAATGCCTGTGTGCCTGTTTGTTCATTTCACCAGTCTTTCAAGACTTTGTTATCAATAGCGGGCCATTACTGGGCCCGTAGCTGCCTGTAGTAGTATGGATAGTAGGGAGATGTGTATGATGTTGATAGTTTGTTGAGCCTAGATGTGAAAGTTGGTCGTCGGTGGTGGTGGGTGGAGTTGAGTTTATTGGTGGAATAGTATGGAATATATTGTAGAAAGGATGAGGACGTAAACCCTGATGGATGCATCAAAACAAGGACTCCATTTCTCTGGCAACTTGCCATCTTCAATCACATTATCCCATCTCCCCCAAAGCTTCTAATAGTCCCCACTCTCTCTAGCCATCTCCTTGGAATAACCCGAGCGGGTTTTATGCACCACACTCTTGAGTAGTGGCCTTAGATTACAAAAGCCTCCTCCCCTTGCTACTACTACTTTGCTTACAACGGGACACAGCCACTAAGGAAATACGCGGATCAATTAAATAACCTCCCCAATTAGTAGGGTTGAGAATATATTTTGTACGTAATCGGAGATGAGGAGTGGCGGGTAGTTGTGAGAAGGTCGTGGAATCCTGGAATGCCACTCTGTCCCGGATCAATCCCTAAAAGTTTCCGGGTATAATTAACTCATTGAAAACATTTGCTAGGCTCTGAGGTATTTGGAATTGGGGAAAGACATTTTATCTCCCAATGGATATCTTCAAATATTAGGAGATTCTATCACCCCGTTTCGGCCCATTTATAGGGTTGGCCATTCACATTTTTGGAAATGTCAAAACCCCAGAAAGTTTGAAAATTTTTTAAAAAAATTGTATTTTAAAAATCCAATATCATGTGAAAGATCCGGAAAAATTTGATGAAAGTTATTATCCGTTACAATTACCATTTAACATGAAAAACGAGCTGGATTTTCATAATTTTAAAATTTCCAGGGGATAGAAAAATAAGGAGAAAATTGTTCAAATTTTTCATACTTAATGTTTGAGAAATGAGAACTGGGGATCGGTGAAGATTAGCTCAGATTCATATGCTTAAGTTGTACAGAAGCTTGTGAGGTAGTTGTAGGATTGTGTTGTATTGTATTAATCATAGTTAGCCTGTGACATGGTTCCCTGTGCATCTCTATTAGCCCTAATGACTCCCTCATACTCCGTCCGGACACTCTGACAATATGTTCTCTTTCTGACACCCCCACCGACCACCACCAAAATCTCATCCTTTCATCCTCGCCCATCTTCCAACCTCTCTCCTATACAAAACACATCCTTCCTAACTTCCTATCATTACATTAGCAGCTTATGAAAGCCACAATAACCCAATGCTCCATTTCCCCACGGTTAATCAATCCCATGGAACATTCCATATAAAGCAGTTGCTAAGACCCACCCAAGGGGCCATCCTCTCCCCCTCAAGGAGCTCAAGTCCCTTCAATTCCACCCCAAGGAGTGAATCTCCTCTTCTAATTCACTTACTAAAATCTAATCCCCTTGTAAACGTGTTCCAAAGCGGAGATCTCCCACCTCTGACACCCTAGCTGATTTATAAATCCGAAAACTCCCGCCAACCTCCCAAGCGTTGTAAATCAGTGCTTATTAGGATGTGTGTGTGTTTTCGTAGGATGGCTTATCGAATTTGGAACGGAGGTTTAGAGATGTGAGATGTATTGTGAGGTTGGGGGGATTGGACAGGACCAACTCATGCCACTCTCCTCTTCTCATGAGATGATCCTTTCAAATCCAATTTCCGGTTAGAGGACGGATTAATCACTTCCAGCTCCCAATTTCCACTTATTACAACCTAATCCCGAAAACTTTTGGCCCGAGTGTGAGAATCCCTTCCCCCCCCCCACACACACACCCACCGTATACGATAAGGCTCCCCCGAGCTCCTTTAATCGTTATATTAGGGTGATTGGACTGACTGAGGAATGGGAAAGTAGATACCCGTAAAACTACACCCGCTCGTCCTCCTCCCGACCTCCTTTGGGGAAGGGGAAATGGAGGATGGACTGAATGGACCATTAGGTTTTTGGCAAATCACTTTCACCGATTTATCCAGCCCGAATTCTCTCAGAGATTGAGGGGGGAAAAAGCGGGTAGAGAAGTTGATGCTCATCCATTTCTCATATCATCTTTGCTGAGGATATCTAAAGCTTTATAATTCTATTCCAACTGTGTGATAACAGATCGGAGGGATCCGGTGCTCAATCTATGACGGGGACGATTGGTCCGAGTGGTCAGACTGGACTCCCTGCTCCAGAACGTGTGACGGCGGGGTCACCCAGCAGTTCCGACGATGCAAGTCCCCCAATGGATGTCATGGAGTCTCCATCCGCAGAAAAATGTGTAACATGCAGGTAGAGATTTTAATAACTGTAATTAACTCCAATCACCCGGGTAAGTAAGTGCGGGATGCACTTGAGTCTACTCTGCCTTGTGTACGCACTCTGGCTGTGGTCGGGGGATGAAGTGGAGTGGGCACAATTGAGACGGAGTAGACGAGCTGACTAATGGACAAGTGTCCCACCAAATGATTGATCATGTGTGAACTATACTCGACTTTCCCCCCCGACTCATGTTTACATCTCAGAGTGAGGGCAGAGTCACTCACTTTTGAACAGGAAGGAGACTATGAGAGTGCCCTATATATCCCTCTATATATCCCTCCGTATATCTATACACCCCTCTCTTGTAATGTAGGGCTGTGGGGGCTCAGAAAACAAGGACTACCGAGGGGACCAATGTCGAGCATTCAACGGGAACTATTTCAAAGGGGAGCAGAGGACGTGGGAAGCGATGGAAGACCCTGACAATCCATGTGCCCTCACGTGTCGAGCTCAAGGGTCGAATATTGTGGCCAGACTGTCGGCCAAGCTCCGGGACGGGACAAGGTGTCGAACAGGAGCCCTTCATGTCTGCGTTGATGGGCGGTGTGAGGTAGGTGTGAGGTTTGTAATGATCTCAGAGTGCCCCTTAGGATCATATCACATCACCCTCTCCACCCTTTTGTTGACTTAGCTCCTTCAATTAGGCTAATTAAGGGGTTGCTGGTAAACAAGGTGGCTGTGATTTTATTCAATCAACCGCTTCTAAGCCCCCTCCGTTATCCTCCCTCTCCAGCGAGGCGTGGAGACGGGAGTCTATGGCTTTGTTATGTTGGGCTCCGGGACCCTCTCTGATTGGATTGATTGGTATTTGATTAAGTGTTTGATTTGGCCAGGCCGTCGGCTGTGACCTCAAGTTGGGGTCACCCAAGAAGATTGACGCATGTGGGATTTGCGGAGGGGACTCTAAGAGTTGCACTTCTCCCCTGTACCGGTGGGAGATGAAAGGCACGGCTCCTTGCTCAGCCCACTGCGGTGGAGGTTCGGTCTCAGATGATTTAATACACCCCATGGGGTCACTTGATAATAATATCTACTAAATATATAAACAACAGGTCAGGAGAAGGTCAAAGTTCTCTGCAAGAACGGCCTGACTGAGGAGAAGGTTGAGGAGATGCTCTGCAACTCTGCCACCAAGCCGCATCAATCCTTTAGGAGCTGTAATATCCAACCCTGTGAGCCGGAGTGAGTGACTTTACATGGCATGACTTGACATGACATGACATGAATGAGATGACCTTAATATTTCAGATGGGAGACGGGGGTTTGGAGCGTGTGTTCCACAACTTGTGGGGGTGGTCTGAAGATCCGGAAAGTATTTTGTGCTCAGGAGAAGAATGTAACGAAGATCCCGGTGAGTTTTGAGCTCTGTTAAATAATTTCCCGGTGGGGTTCTTGTCTAGGCTTCTAATACCCGAGTCCCCCTCCGAGCTCCATGTCTACTCAAAGGTAGTGTGTAATTATCCAGCTGATTAATAATGAAAAGGGGCCGGGAGTTGAGATGGACCGGGTGCTCCGGCAATCTCCAGCCAAAATCATAATAATAATGACGATCCAGATTCAAAACGATAACCATAATTTCTAACTACCTTCCTGCTCATTAAACTTCCCTGTTGCCCCCACTGCCTCTCTCTCCACCCTTTCTCCAGAGTGAGGTGATCGGATTTCTCCAGAGTCTCCCTCCAGGGACATTAGCTCGTCAAGTTTTTAAAGCCTTTGACGGCTGAGGGATCGGCCTTGTTGTTCTTGGAGAGAGTTGTAAGTGAGAGAGGACTTGAAGGGAGCTAATTGGTCGGACTTGTTAGTGTTGGTGGGTAAATCGGGTGGGGCTGTAGGAAGTTGGTTTCTAAGGCTTCTACTAAGGGGACATGTCACAGGATTGAATTCTCTAATCCTCTTGTAAGAAATAGAGTTGAGTGTTTGTGACCACATTTAGTCAAACTTCTTCTTCACTCTCTCTCGTCTGTCAAAAAGAGGGGAGATTTACGAGCTCTTCCACGTCCCGAGTTTTACATTCCAGGGGCGTCCATAGGGGACGAGGGGGTGGGACAGGATTCCTGGAGTCTCTACCCCCGGGACGGAGTGTGTGAAGGGCTTGTAATGAGAAATGTAAATATGAGTAAACAAGGGGATGGAGAAACTTGATCTCCTTTGACTAATAAGTAGCAATGCCTTGTCATCTGATTTTGACAACCGGAGGGGGTCGTCCATTACAACCCATTTCAGACTAGAGATATTCTGGATTTATAATGACCCGGGTGTTTTTGTAAACTAGGCTGAGATTTTTAATCTTTCGGGGAGAATTTTTGTAAGGAGAGGGTTTTCTTTTGGGCTTGGTCACCATTTTTAATGTTGAGACTTTTTGAATTTCTAATGGCCTGGGAAAGTTTCTAGACTACCCTGAGTTTCTAGATATTTCGGGGAAAACCCGGCATAGTTTAGAGAACCGTGTGTGAGCCTGTCCACATTTTTCATCGGGCCTTGTGACCGTTTTGAATTCAAAGACCTTTTCAGGATTTCTATCCACCCGGGATTGTTATTAAAATGCTACCCTGAGTTTCCAGATCTTTCGGGGAGTACCCGGCACAGTTTAGAGAACCCTGTCAAATTCTGTCCCACATTTTCCACCTGGCCATGCGACCGTTTTTAACCCTAAGATCGCCCAGATTTCCAAAGAACCCGGGATTTCTCCAAACTGCTATTCTAAGTTTAAAAACGTTTCATGGAGAAGCGGAGATAGTTTGGAGAACCCTGTGGTAGCCTGTCCCACATTCTCCATGAACTCTCCATGCAGAGATGAAATGATCTCCCTCTCGCTTAGCCATAAAGGTTGATAAAGTGTAGCGATGCCTGAGAAGAGTAAATATCTCCATCCCGCCCTCATGATCAACACGGGGATCGGGATGTCGGGGATGTTGTTGTAAAAGCGGGTAGTGTTTGTTAATTGATGTAAAACGGAGCCTACCGGCCTCCCCGTCCCTCCCGTCCCTACCAGATGATGATTGAGAGGAGGTGGACGTGCTTAAGAGGAGATTTGAAGGGATTCCCTCAGTTGTATTTAATTTAATAACCACTCGTCCATCATAATCTCACTCGGGGCATTTTATTGCACACACACAGAGGAGAGGAAGGGAGCGTTTATTATAAAAGGGATCTTGTCCGCCCAGTCCGCCCTTATTATGATGACTTAATAGTCTGGGGGGAACCGTGGGCAACTGTGGGGCAGATAATCTCAGAGTTCACGTGACCAGACTCCGGGATCTTCTTGTTATTATTCTTGATATTCCTGGGGCCTCCGTCCCCTGTCTGCCACACAAATAAAACATCTCACAGCCAGATCGACACGTCCGAATGGAAACAATACACGGGGGACACCTCTTTTTTGTAAATCATCTCACAAATTTACTTGCCTCTCAAAGAGAGCGGAAATAAAATACAACCCGCACTGACATGTTTATGTACGGGATGTCGGGTAGTTGCTCCCACTGCCAACAAGTCAACTCTCAAATCCATCCTCACAATAGTCCCCTCGAAATTCACCCCGGGACGATGCGGTCCTTGATCCCTGAAAAATACTCCCCATGACCACAGTATAAACTCAAAGGGCCCCCCCGGTCCCGGATCTCAATGACCACAGCTAAACAGTATGGAAGCTTGTAGTAGCTCCCACTGCCAACAAATGAACTAGGCCCTTTGAGTAGTCCGTGGTAAATGTCCCCTTGGACGATGTGGTAGAATTGTGAGAACCTAACCTAAACAACCCGGATCCTTCACCAGTTACCCGGTCCCGGATCTCAGGGACCACAGTATGGGGAACCTGTGTTAATGACCTACTTTGTAATTCGTAGGTTGCGGACAAGCTGTGTAATCACATTAGAAGGCCAACTAAGCAAGAGAGTTGTAATACTGAGCCCTGTCCTCACTGGCATGCCGGCCCTTGGTCATCGGTAAGTACATTTTGTGGTGGGCTATTCTCATCTCTCTTACCTTTGACACCCCTTTGAGAGCCCTTTCCTCCACACCACCGCCAAGGTAAATAATGAAAAAACCGGTGGTGGTGAATTATTTGGTGGACAAGCCTCTTGGGAGAAATACAAAGTGACAAAGTCAACCCTCTCACCAACTTTCCCTTTATAACATACCGCAAACCTCATTCTATTTTACCCTCTCCTACTTTTTTTAGCACCCTTTCATCCTTTGAAAATGCTTTGCGAAAATTAGCAAAAAAAAACTTTGAAAATCCTTGATTACAAAATTCGACAAAAACAAACAAAAAAAATGCCAACATTTTGGCTCAAAAACGTTCTCAAAGGAAGTAGAGAGTTTTGAGGGACCAAATGTCTTGAATTATTATTTGAAATGGTCTGTGATGTTGTTAAGTGCTCCGAGACATGCGGTAAGGGATATAAGACGAGGAACGTGGTCTGTCGAGATGCTCAGAATCTGCCCAGTGGGGCATGTGAGAGTCGCCTCCAGCCAAGTGATCGAAAGAGCTGTGAGGAAGGCTCCTGTCCAACCACAATCAGCCCCACCCCCATCTTCAGCAGCCGGAGTCCGACCAAAAAACGCCGGGTCAAGACCGAGAGTCCCACTCCTTATTTCATGGAAGACTTGGCCCCTATTGAGCCCACTGACGACTTCTATGTGGAAGGTAAGATTTTAGTCCTAGCTCTGACAATGGGAGCTTTTTCACTGTAAAACCCCGTCTGCCAAAAAAATCAAGGAAAAAATTACTTGATTGAAAATCATAATCGGAGGATTTTCACTGAAAAAACAAGCAGAAAATTATTTGATTGAAAATCATAAGCCTTTTTAATAATTTCCGGATGTTTTTGAGGATTGGCGGTGGGAATGTTCTTCGCAGGCGTGCGTCCAAATTTCCAAAAACATTCAACAGCCAGAAAATCGCTGCCCATTTAAAAAAAATCCATTTTTCATTCAAGTAATTTTCTGCTTGATTTTCCCGTACACATCTCATGTCTGCTACATATCTGAGATATGCATAAAAAAGTCTTCCATTCTTCCATTGGACTCTTGGACTGTTTCTCCAGCGGCTATTTTGTTTTGAAACTAAAGACGTCTCCATGATATTTTGTTGTATGTACAGAAGAGGAGCTGCCAAGGGAGCACACACTGCCCTTAATTCAACCCTACCCGCCCATGGACAACGCGGTGCTATTCGACCAGAACGCCATCCCCTCCGAGCCCACGTAAGTCCCCTCATCCTCCCAAGGATAAGTTGATTGAATTTTACTTGTCTCGCCTGGGGCTCATAAGGGAAGAATATTATTCCAACCATCTCGTATTGATGTGCCCACACTGCCGAGAAGTCCATGAGGGCTCTCTCAACTCTGAGGCTCTCCTTTCATACGCCCTCCTTCCCATGTCCGCAAGGGAACAACCCACGCCAAGTTCATCAATTTTATATAAAAGAGAATAAGTAAAAAGATGTAATCCTCTAGTAAAGCCTTTCTAGAGTCAATTACCCAAACTCCCCAGCCCCCCTCCCTCGTCTCTACACAAACTCGTGTGTGTATGTATATGTGTGTGTATGTCATCAGACGTATGATGTCCAGAGTTCCGGAGACCATCCCACCCGGCCCTCGCCTTTCTTTAGGAACAAAATTCCCGGATTATTTTACCCCTCTTTTACCCGGCAGACTTTCTTTACAATTCTGACAAGGAGAGTTTATTTGAGGGCCCTGATGAACTAACGGGTAGATTATCCCGGGTAGGGTTCAAGGGGCCTTTCTCTATTGTTACACACCCTTTTGAACTATTGACCTCTTGACCTGTGGATGGATGCTTGTGACTTTGCTGGGTAGAATTTATTCAACGGCCCGATGAATTAACGGGTAGATTATCCCGGGTAGGGTCAAGGGAGTCTTTTCTCACAGTTGCTCTTTCTTATGAAGTGTTGACCTGTGTTGACCTCTGTAGTGATTTAGCTTGGTGGTATGAGTTATTAAAAATGTTTGTTGTGTTTTTCAGTAAAGTGAGGGTGTACTTTGCCTGCGGATGGTTATTTCTGAGGTAGGCTTTTTAAAAAAGGCTTCACATTAAATCCCTTTACAGCCACACCCATCCGCACGCAGCACACACACTCCCCCCACATACCACCACCGACATCACATCCACACTCTACCACCACTCTCAACTTTAATACTACAAACTCTTAACTACCAAGTCTATTAGCATCTAATCCCGCTTCTCTCTATGCTAATCAAAGTGAATTGCGTAGCCATTCCATTCAACTCTTATCCCTTAACTCTTATCCCTTAACTCTTATGACTCTTATCCCTTAAATCCTATGCTCAGCACGGACATGTAGAAATCTAGGCCGGGGAGAAAGAAACGGGAGATTTAATGAGCCATTTGCTACACATTTCCCATTCACGTATATCCTTCTCTACCTTCATTTAGAGATGCGGGTTTTTCGGTGGGTGCCCGGATTTTTTTCTCTCTCTCTCAATGTCCCATGCATATGAAATGGGGAGTTTAGCTCGGAATGCCTTGGCATTGTATCCATTCCCCCCGACTTTCTCTGTATTGAGAAGAGCTAAGTGGTTCTATGGATATTCCTATCCTCACTCACTCCCACTTCCAATGTGCTCATAATAATATCTTGTATATGATAATATCTTGTCCAGCATAATAATGTGATGGATCTAATGCTTATGCTTTTTATTTCATTTTGTGGCTTCTCGATGGGCGCATTTCAGTGGCCATAGTAGCACACAGTCCACCCCCCCTCATGGCTCAGAGGCTCAGAGCATTTCTGGGGCTTTAGAGACGCTTTTTAAAGGAGTCACGTGACTTGTTCCTTTACAAATCTTATCTTTCCAGAGCCAAGGGCCATTAGACTAATTAATAATGGATGGACGATATGGATATGAAGCTTCTCCCCCCTGGGGGGCTTACTTAAACCAGAAGAGGTGGTCGTGGTTAGCCTGTTTTAGGGTTAAATGGACACCGGGGCTAATTGAAACTTGCTCTACCTGTTTCTTTGGGTTATCTGGAACTGGGGAACACTTCAGCCGTTTAGAACGGCCTTAGAGCACATGATAAATCAGGTGGGGGCTTTTTATGGTTTAAGTAACCCCTGAGGATTCTCTTAGCTCACTTTTTGAAAGAAACAACAAACATTTTAAATACTGTCCTATCTGCACATATCGATCGTTGCATTTATCACTGCACCCCAAAAGGAATGACAAAAGCCACCACTGCCGCACAGGCCCGCACAAGGCCGCACACGGCCGCACAAGCAATTATCATACAATTGTAAAAGGGACGAGAAGCGGTGAAACCGTGTAGTCCGCAGTAATGCCGTCACCTTTGACATTTACATTTGTCATAGGTCAGCCATATAAACGAGCCTGGTAATTTCAAAGCCAATGGACAAATGGAATTCTGACAATTTCGACGAATCCGTGACCCCTCGAACCTTGACTGACCCAAGACAGATCTAAATATCTTAAAGGTCTCATGCACAAAGACACCTTGCTATTAATTATGAAACTAGTTAGTTAGTTAGCTAGTCTTAGCTGCACAGCACAGAACTTAAATAGGATCCTTTAAACTTGATGATAATTAACTAACGGGTTTGAAATACTTTTCAGTTTTGTGGCTGAGGAATGGAGCGGGTGCAGCGCCTCCTGTGGCCAAGGGCTTCGTCAAAGGGACGTCAAGTGTAAAATATTCCTCGAGTTCTCCAGGACGATCGCCAACCTGCCGGACAAAGAATGCCCGGGACCCAAGCCCCCAGAGACCGAAGCTTGTTTCTCAACCCCCTGTCCAATGATGTAAGTCCATTTCACGTCATGTAAGGCCCCTTCATCTCAGCCCTGATAATGACCCCACCCTCTTGTGTCTTTAAGGGAGGAAGGAGAGCCCTTGTCCGAGATCCATCACGCCGCTCTGGCAGACTCTGACACTACCGGGTCGAACATGCGAAAGACGTTGTCCGTAGGTCTCCCCCCGGGGATCTCGATCCAAGACATGACGTTCTCATGGAAGGTGCTTGGCTACAGCCCCTGCTCCGCCTCCTGCCTCGGCGGCATCCAAGAAGCCATGATCCAATGCGTCCGGGACTACGACCAGCGCATCGCCACCCCCGTCCTCTGCATGGACAAGGTGCAGCCGGACATTGCGACGACGAGGACGTGCAACGACCACCCGTGCCCCCCTCGATGGAATGTCTCAGAGTTTGGGGTGTGCTCGAAGGCGTGTGGTGGCGGGGTCATGACTCGAGAGGTAATCAATATGCATAGCTTTGGTGGGCCAGTGGTGGTGGTAGATTGTATTGAGAGTTTGTTGAGGAATGATGTTATTGGCACTTGAAAATGGATCTTTGGGATATTGGATGGATGGATGAGGGATTCCATTTCATCCGACATCGTCTGACACTCTCTGACACTGTCTGACAGACAATCTCCCCGCTCATGGATCCGTGGCAAAGACGGGAGAAGATATTCAATTTCCTCATCTTCCCCACCGACCATCTTTAGCCCACACAGTTGGGAATAAATCTCACCCGTTTCCCATTTCCCCTTTCTCACCTAAAGACTCACTTTTCAATTCACAGTCTCAATCCAGACTCACTTTTATTGACTGGAGAGATTAGGGAGAGCGGAGGAGTTCTCCAGTATTCTCCACTCTCATTTATCTCACAAATCATCATTTATTATATCATATCGGACCCAGGGGGGGGGGGCAAAGAACATCTCCAGAAAAGCCCCCCCCCCCGTTTTGCCAATCTTTTGTCCAACAAAAGGGATTTGCCGTATTGAGAGTTTTTGGAAAGGAGGAGCCCGAGGGGGCTGGGAAGTTTGTTGAGCCGTTGAATATATTATGATATGTAAGAGATGTTTGTGGCATGTCATTCCCACTTCCCTTCATGGAAACATGACAGATCCTTCACAAGTGCCGAGGGGGACTTGATTCTCATCTCTCTCTTTGATATGATGATGTTCACAGGTGAGCTGTATCCATGAAGTGACAAGGGGGAACACGGTCATAGTCCCCACCAGCATTTGTCCCTCTCCACTGCCGAGGACAGAGATGCTCTGCAATGCCGTCAACTGCCCGCCCTACTGGGAGCCCGGGGACTGGAACCGGGTAATCCATTTCCTCCAGATATGCAGGCTTTAGAAAGGAGGTCTCTGTAATTGGGTCACATGTAAAATCTCATGTCTGTCTTAGTGTTCGAAGCCATGCGGTGGGGGTGTGCGGAGCCGGACGTTGCACTGCAAACAAGTGAGTGCCCTTGGACAAGTGGTTGAGTTGGGGAACGGTAACCACCACTGCACTCAGTCCAAGCCTCTCCACACCAAGTCGTGTAACAAGAAGGGATGTCCAAATGCCAAGGTAGGGCTTTTCTCTGTCTCTGTTAAGTTTCTGGGAGACCAGTGGGGGCTAATGCCGGAGGGGAATGAGATGGAGGGATTGATGCAAATGGTGGAATGTGCTGGAGAGTGGCCAAGTGGCTCACTCAATTGTTGTTCTTACAACCAGAGAAAGTGGACAAAAAATAGTTGGGAGAAAAGTTGGGATCGATCTCCGAGTGTGGTTGTCTCTGGTGGTGGTGGTGGCTTCTGGTCCTCCTAAAACCAGAGGGGCAAATACCCAAAAAGAGATCCAAGCACAAGATATTCACTTGATCACCAAAGTTGGACTCCCAGACAAATTACTCTCAGCCAATCCAAAGGACACCGTCCAAATCATCAGACCACCTCGCATTTTATACAAATATAATGGCTCCGCAATGATCCTTATCGCCAAAAACTTGAGGACTCTCAGCCCGCCGCCACCCGGAGACTTAAGGCCACCACCACCGTCCCATACTCTCCACTAGATCATATAGACATACATTATGACTATTACGATATGATTCATAGGGATCCAGAGGGGGCTCATCTCCAGAGGAATTCAAGGAGAAAGTCTCCCTCGTGGTTAAGGGTCGAGGGACCGTTTACGCGGGGGTCACTCTCAAGCTCCGTTGTCCTCTTACCAAGGGCCTCGACACGGGCTCCCTTATCTGGATGAAGGGTCATGAGTACCTCAACGTCCAGCCACAGCGGATTCAGCTGATTCACAAGGCGGGGGTGCTGAAGATAAAGAATACGACCTTCAGTGACAGCGGTCTCTACACTTGCATCTGTCAGTTGGGGTTTTTATTTGAATAGAATGAGACTTTATTTATTTTGAGACGGAGGTGGACAGGGTTCTAATTTCTAAAGCGCTCTCTTTATGTACACAGATAATGAGAGACCAGTGTCGAACATGACCCTAATGATTAAGCCGTACACAGGTAAGCTCTCTCTCTCTGCTATCACCTTTGACTTTTGACTCTAGACTAGGGAAATATATATTTTCTACCTCAATGATAAGCTATAACTAAAAAGACTACTAATTCCTAAAAGTCTAAAAGGTGGAAGGTGTGGACTAAAGATAAGCAAATGATTAGAAAGAGCCGCCCTGGCTTTCCTCATAAGGCAGATATGTGTAAATAATTGAGTGGGCAAAGTATGTAAACATGTAAATATGTGTAAATATGTAAATGTTGTGGGCTGATCATGGCGATGAGATTGAGTGTGGAGTTTGTGGTGATGAGCTGGAGCTGGTCGATGGCCCCTCAGCCACAGACGAATGAAAGCGGACGTTAGATTGGAAGGCAGAGTATACCAAGGAATCAGGGGTGGAAGACCTGGACCCCCTGCAATTATAACAAGTCCACATGTTAACATTTTATGATCCCTTAAGGGACTCAGTCCGTTCTGGATAGTTAGACCGTATTACCCCGTCGGGTCTGCAACTCTCGAGTCTTAAAGCCCAAAAGGCTGTAAATCCTTCCCACGCCCCCATTAAATAATTTAAAAAACACCAACTCCTCAAAAGATTAAGGGGATTAGATGGAGGAGAATATTGTAAAGCCCCTATGACCTCCATGTGACCTAATTTTAAATATACAAAGAGGAGAATACCTTGGGCGGCGGAGAGGCTCACTAAGCTTTAGAAGTGCCCTTTGACCCTCGTTGGTAGAATGATCCCCGAGATCTCCCGGTATGATCAGCCTCACCGCAAAGTCCATGTCCCGGGGGGTCAGCGTCTTTCTGTTTCGAGAGTAGACGAGTTGAGAGGCCTGGGTTGAGATTCGGTTGAAAATGTCGTCCATCATGGAATCCAAGACTTGAATGGACTCCTTGGACAAGGTCATCGAACCATCCTCCGTCAATTGATACAACACTCGTTTCAAGTACCGTCCATAGCTCTTCGTTGACCTCTTTTTAACCCTCCTTCGACCCTGCATCCCTTCACACCTTCCAGCCCTGAAAAAAAATCCTGTCCACTTCATTCCTAACAATCCTAACAAAATTGTAAGACCGAGCTATGCGAGTTACTGTTACCTTATGAATGACCTTTTCGATGACCTTGTGGAATATTCTTGGAGTTGTGTCCAATGAAATTCCCTGCTTGTTGGGAGGTTGGGTAGGGAATTGAATGTGAGGTGACCTTTGAGAGTGGTGTGTTGTGTGGGACTTGAATGAAGTGGGAATAAGGAGTATTGAATATTTTTGTATGTTTCAGGTGAGACAAGGGACGGTGGGGGTTTGGATAAGAGACCCCGGGGACGAGTCTCTCTGTATGAAAGCACCCTCTTCGCTGACCAGCAGGTAAAGAACAACTGAAAATAGTTTGACTTCCCTATAGTCACTAATTAGAATAAGATGTATAAACAGTTCAGTACTTGTGTGTGCATAGGGTCTTCTGTAATGAACTCGGTGGTATCTTTTTCCCTAGTCTCTTATCTCTTGCTATTCAAATAGGGGCATTAAAATAAAGGAAAGATCCTTAGACATTTGAATGTAGAACGGGTAGTTAAAAAAGGGAAACTTGGTCATTGATCGTGTTTAGCGAGTGGGAGTGTCAGTGCCAATGTCAGATGGTCAAGTGATCACTCCGAATTCGGGGATCGGATTGGCCGTCTCTTCATCCGCCTCCTCCCATCCGACTTTCTTCTTTCACTCTATCGAATTTACTAACTTTATAGCCATGGTAAGCCACACCCCCTCTCCACCCTAACCTTCACGTCCTCAGCCCCCCCCTTCCTCTTTAATACTTTGCGATACTTTTCGATACTTTGCAATACTTTTTGCATCCTTGCCTGAGAGATTTTTTGCATGGATTGGCATGAAAAGTAGGTTGGAGATTTGAACAAGTGGATCACTCAACTCTAATGGCCATACTTATTAAACGATTAATTTTGATTAATTTAATTAAGCTTAATTAAGTTATTACAAGTAGTTGGAGTTTTTGCATGCGTCCCTCTGGACCCTATAGGGCATCCCAGCCGGGTAGTAGAGAATTTATCAAACTAATTGATCCCTTGTTTTCTCTCCAAAGGTTGTGTGGTATCTCAAAGACGCACTTAATCCACCCCCTACCAAGAAGTCATTAGCAGATTTCTCAAGTCCCAAAGACTTGACACTCTCGTCAATTAACTCGGAACCAGCAGATCAAGACTCAAAGTTAGACGAAGCTTTGACAAGAGGGGACCCTCAGCCTTGGAGGATACCTTCCTCGTCTAATTCCGCTAATTCCAAACTGGACAAACTCTCGTCAAATTGCGGGAGGAACGTGGGAAAGTCTTCTTCCGAGTGTGGTCCATCGTCCAGGGTTACGTCCAGGACGACGTCCAGTGCGACCTGGAAATTAGGCCACTGGTCCACCTGTGACCCCTCCGACTGCTTCAACTGGAACACAGGCATGTCCATACTAGTCCCTAGCTTGTGAGGATGATCGTATGAGTAAAGTGGACTTGTTAGAGGACTAGGCCCCTTGAGTGTTTGGATTAATGTCTCTCTTTCTAAATGTTGAGAAGTGAATGTTAAATATTATTGGACAGTTATATGGCACTTTAATCTTGAGCTGGAAAGTTTTTTAATTAACTGAGCCATATTATTTTTTATATTTTTTTATCCCCGGAGCCCGTGGTGGTAGTCGGTGGGTAGATTTCTCAGAGATCCATTGATTCTTACTTTCCCGTCTTACTTTCCAGCCGTAGTTTCCAGACCCCCCTTTCTCCATAGAATAAAGTTGGATAAAAGTTTGGTGGGGGCTTTTTCTCTATTCATCTTCTCCTCTTCTTGTGATTTCAGGTCTGAAAAGGCGACAGCTCTCCTGTGAATTTCCCAATGGCACAAGGCCACTCGACCAGCAACTCAAATGTGGCCAACCACCTTCCTCCCAAGTCCTTTCACAAGAATGCTACAATCCCCTCTGCATCGGCATCTGGCACCTACACCCGTGGAGCTATGTACGTACCACCACCTACCTATCCATACCTGTCACATTTAGTCCACGCATTATATTTAAATACATTCTTGATTGTAGTGCAAGGCCCGCTGTGGCTCCGTAGGGTTCAAGACGAGGATCTTGAAGTGCGTCTGGTACGGAAGCGGTCAACCCGCCGGACTCGCCTGCCACTCCTTACCTCGACCTGTGGTCAAGAAACGGTGTCGGGGTCCGCCCTGCTCCTCCCCACCTGCCCCAATAACGCTGGAGGTGAAGCAGCCGTTGAGGTCAACTGGGGATGACCTCTGGCACCTCTATGACAATGATCTCCATGAATGATGAGTCCTAGAGGGGACAAGACGCTATACCTCATGCTCCATGCTCTCAGGAACGAGAAACTCCCGCATCTCTCTCTCTCCCCTGTCTGATCTTTAAGACTAATCGACATTTATCAAATACCATTTGGTTTTTAATCCTTTCAAAGTGGCAGTGGGGGTCTGGTCGGCTTCTCAGATGCGAAAAAAATACTATAGACTAGCTCTTTTATTTTCTACTTTCAACACTAAGAGATAATTGTGGCCCAGATCATGTCCAGTCTCAAGGGAGGAGATGCCTCAGAATGTAAGAACATCAAGAACAAGAATGTAGACTGGGTCAGTGGGGGTCAAATGTTATCTTGTGTTGTTGGACCTATCTATAAGCTATCAGTCATAAAAAATATATATCATCCCAGCCAGAGGTGAAGAAGTATCTTCAAGTAACTACTTAATAAAAACAAGCTCAGAAACTAAGGATAAAACCAATACCAATTCATACACGAGCACTTATAAAAATAAGACAAGGGCCCGGACTTGGTGGTGGGGGTGGCTCAGAAATTCCAATGAGCCCAAACTGGTCCTTTGGAAAATCATAGGGCAATATCCGCCATGTCTCAAAATAACTACATTTCATTACCCGACTATCGGAGTGATACCGAAAAAAATTATTAATTCTATGAGCCCAGGTCGGAGATTTGGTGACCTCTGGTCGACCTTCTGCCTTCACATACCATTTCAAATTGTCAATCTTTTTTAATTTACATTTGTATGAATCCTTGATGATTTTATATATCAACATCGTTTTTTGGACCTAAATGCCAACAAGTACTTTGTAGAAGGGCCTTTGTGAATGGAGCCTATTAGCATTACTATTTAAAACACATGAATGAAACTAATCAAAAGGTATCTGAGAGTGGTGGGGGTGGAAAAAGCTGAGCTCGTACTAATCGCGGGTTATCCTCCACCTCTCTCTCTCCACACACTTTCCGGATTAATCAAGTCCTCCTCATAGATCCTATTTATAGTCTATCCACTAATTAACTTTACCCCACCCATCCTGAGCTAATTATAACCATAATTGTAATTATAATTATAATATCATCTTCCTCTAACCCTAATAACCGATAAAATGTGTACAAATATACTTTCGAGGGTAATCAGTCGGGACTAGAAATAGCTAGGGGACAGGGCTTGGGCGTTCCAATCTCCATATTCCATAGAAAATATATATCACTAGCGGGGACTTAGTTTTTTTAGAATGAATCCAAGAAGGTCACAGGTCATCTAATAAAATAAGCCAATATTTAAAGAATTCAATTATAAATCGTTTTTGAGTATATCTTAACCCTGTGGTTTCACTCCTAATCCAACACACATTACAAGAGTCCCTTGAGAAAGGGCCGAAAGCGCGTATACAATCTACACACCCGCGCGGCCCTCTCTCTCCCTTATGATTTTTATAAGCACACCTTTTCAATACTATCTGTAATACAAGATTGAAAACTTTGTAGCACTTTCTATGCCGATTGTTGAGTCTGTATATCCGTTATTTAAAAAAACGACAGACACTGATGACCTATGACCTATCCAATTTACAATGTATGTAATAAAATGTTAAAAATCCTATCCCTAACTTCGTCCTGCCCTAACCTATTAAGATTTAACGATGGGAGAGTAGGGAAAACAAGTAATACGTATATAATAATTTAGACTAGCTTCAAGATGTAACCGTGTACCCTTGTAGATATACAAGTATCTATAAATATATGTATGCCTTTAAGGTTAAGTATGAATGAATATGTACAGAGGTGCTTGGATGGATAACGCTGGACGACCTATAACCTTATCAATTGACCTTTGACCTTTTAAAATTGGCACATCTCGTAGACTAACAATTAAATAGGGCAATCAACTTTTGAATTGTAATCGTGCATTCGCACACCTGAAATAAAGAGACGAAAAAATCTATCATCTCCTGTCAACTACACCCGCCTATTCCATTTACTTGACCAACATCATCCGAATTACATCCGATTTTGAATAACAAATACTAACAGCTATAAATAAATGAAGGTGGTTGACTTTAGTGACTGAGGATGTATTTTCCGCGAAGAATGCGCCGCATAAGGATCCTCCTTCCATTGGGAGTGGCCATGCGAGTTTTCCACCCGTGACACCGAATCCTCTTGGTCTCCCGGGGTCGCGGGAAGTGTTCCCGTATGATTGTTCTTATTGCTGTGGTGAGGGGGTTTAAGGGGCTGAGGAGACCTTGGAAAGGAGAGCTGGCACACAGGCTACTTAGACTTCCACTTCCTTGTCCTTGTAGTTGTAACCCCTGTCTGTTATTTAAATTGTATTGTTAGTCTCGCTTTAAAGGGTTAAATGTTAAAACAGCTGAAACAGCTCTTACCTGATAAGCCCGAAGACTCCGAATCCATTTCTCTGCATTATTGATGCCTATGGAAGGTAAATTAATTGGTTTTAATTTAACAGTAAATTAATTGCTATTCCTTTAATTGTAAATGGTAATTCAAAGTTACGAGTTTCTCAAGTTTTCAGTTTTGGTGGAGGGGATTTAAACTTTTATATATTTCGCGGGGAAATTAAATGTTTCATAATGCCCCGAACTGTAAAAGACAGACTTTAAAATATTTTATTATTTTCCTTGGCTTACTTAGCAGACTGCAACCAAAGATCAAGATGCTTACAATTACAATTATTTTAAAAAAAAACTGTTTTGTAGAATTTGAGTAACCTAAAAAAAATCTGGAAAAAATTATTTTTCCCATGAAATGAATGTCAGAGTTTATAAATAAAAAAAATTACAAAAAACTTAAAACTGTAGGGAAATCTGATAATGTCAATAGTAATAACAATCATAGGGCTACCAAAAAACGTAAAGTTTAGAAAACAAATCCTGTCCCAGTTTTGAGTAATCTTAAAAGAAAGCTGGGAAAAAATAAAAAAATTTCAAAAAGTGCTGTCAAAATGAATATTTATACAAAATTACAGGGCTGTAAATTTATTTTCTGGTGAACTCCCTACGTTCAGCCCCCACTGGTCACCCTTTTATCATAACCGACCCGAACTCCAAATTTACGTTTACCTTTATCCAAAGATCAATTCTGTGAAGTTTGGAGATACTATGACTATTTTATAAAAATCCCTATGATTGACCCAGGTTACGGGTATTTTATTTCATTGGAATTTAAAAAATATGTCGCATAACTTTTTGTCGTGGAATCAGGTATTTGCATACAAAATTTTAGAACTTTAAGGTGCATGTTTAGAAAACCCGCTATGACTGACCCACACGGGTAATTTATTGGGTTTATGATTTCCAAATTTGACTAATGCACAAAATATTATCCGAACTACAAGTTTGCAAAGTTTCGTTGCTTTAAACCCATGTTATCACAAACCCACTACGGTCATTTGACCCCCACGGGTAAATATTTGGACCGATATAGCCCATCTTCGAACTTTAATCCTACTTTAGCCCAACAAACCAGTGTGCAAAATTTGGTGTTTCTAGGTTAACTATTTCGTCAGTTATGCGATACACGGACAGACAACGGTGATCCTATAAGCCCTAACGAACGGACTAAAAAGCGAGTCAAAGTGGCTAAAGATTACAGACTGGGGAAAGCTGAGACAAAGACCTTAGAGATCCCTGAAGGGGCATTTCCCTTGATATCTGGAATCTGTTTCCTATAAAACCAGTTACATAATCAAAATCACCAATATTTTTCATCTTCGTACGTCCATGATGTTTCAAAAAGTGAGTGAGAGTGACTTGAGACTAAAGACTGGGGAATCGTGCGACAAGCACAAGGAAGATCTGCAAGGGGTAATGTGGGACAGAGAAGAGTGACCAGAATTCGAGAGGAATGTGTAGGGCCCTCAATGAACACTACGAACTAACTGAGTCCCAATGCTCTTCTATCTTTCTAAACGAGAGAGGGATGAGGTTTGCTGCCACTGACTCAGCCTCAGCCAAGCACAACAACACATGAGACATGTAGAGGAGAGAATACCGGCGCGAGTCTCCATCCAGTGAACCGGGTTCGAGGGACGCCATCCACAATCACTCAATCCTCTTTGTGTACAGAGGAGGATCCAAAAATTTCTCTCTCCTCTCATTGTTATTTATTACAAAAAAACCTTTCAACTTTGACATCTGACCTTTGAAATATCCAAGAGATCGTTTGGAACTGATGGAGGAAGACATGGAGGCCGCTCCCAGCTCGATGGAGGCCAATGGTCAACCCGAGAACGACGCGGACTTGGACGACACTCAGAAGGTATTCTCGGACTCTAAGACGGGGGCCGGGGGATGGCGAAACTCTAAAATGGATCTCAAGGGTCACCTCTTCTACATGCTCGACAACTCCATCATGAGTGACATGACCTTTCTTGTGGGGGAGGCCAAGGACTCCGTCCCTGCTCATCGCTTTCTCCTTGTCCTTTGGTCAAAGGTGTTCGAGGAAATGCCGGACACGGTGGAAATACCCGAAATGAATGTCGCAGCTCTCAGGTCATTCCTTAAGGTAGGGGACTTCCATTTTATTGACCTTTTTACCATGACAAGTATGACTGACAGTTGAGACTGTTGACAGTGACGGGAGATGTAATGATGACAGTTGATACATGTTTTTTTTACTAGTTTTTGTACACGGAGGAGTTTGAGGTTTCTGCAGAGGACTTGATGCCTGTGTTATGTGCTGCTAAGCGATTCGAAATCCCCCTCTTGGCAGCCAAGTGTGTGTCAGTTCTCAAGAGTGAAATCAAGGACTCCACTGCAGTCAGTATGTACCAGGCAGCTAAGCTCCTCCAGGAAGATAACTTGGCAGAGGAATCTCTCAACTACATTCTCAGGTAAAAGCTAATTACTAATTAATATAATTGTTAGTTTAGTTAGCTCATAATAACTTAATTAAATATTTAAATGCTCTTGTAGGAATGGAAGTTCGGTAGTTCAAGAAGACGACTTCCTCCTCGTCACTCACGACAACCTTACATTCTTGCTGGAAAAGGACGACTTTGAAGTTGAAGAATTGGAATTATTCCAAGCTATCTCAAGGTAAGGGTACTTGATCTTCCTTCATAGTCCCTTAGTCTAATTTTAAATGAAGCAAGAAGACTCGTTGATTTTAAACTTGTGGTGGTAGGTGGGCTCAGAAAGAGTGCGAGAAGCAGGAGTTGGAACAAACGCCCGAGAATCACCGATTTGTACTCAAAGGGACGATTAAGCACATCCGATTCCCCCTGATGAGCTCCAAGGACTTTGCAGTCCACGTCGCACCAACCGAAATACTGACTGACAAGGAGATGATCAGTTTATTAATTCAGTACAGTATCCCTGCGTCGGAGCGGGCATCCATTCCACTCCTCCCGCACGGGTTTTTGGACCGGGAGCGAAAGAGCAACCAGCCACCCAAGAAGCGGACCAAGACAGGAAGGAGCTCGTTCCCAGACACTAAGCCGACCACGATAATTACATTAGAATCCGATGAACCTTCGAAGGAGAGTGTGTTGAACGGTAATGGGATGTGCACTCCTCCTCCTGGAGGAGACTGGAGAAACTCGATGGCTGGACTTAAATTCAATCTGATGAGCATGTACGAGAACCACTACAACAGCGACATCACATTCGTCATTGGAGAGAACCGAGAAAAGGTCTTTGCTCACAAGTTCATCCTCTCCCTCTGGTCTTCCGTCTTTGAGCAGATGTTCCACCAACGAGGGGACAGCATTGACGATCCCATCGAGATCATGAACTTCAATCCCTCCGGATTTCGCTCTTTCCTCAAGGTTTGAACACTTTTCAACTCTTGGTCCACTATGATCTCAAACTAGGATACTCAACGATGGAAAATTCTCTAACATTTATTTCGTAATTTTCGTGCTTTTAGGTTTTGTACACGGAGAATTTTGATGTGTCTGTTGAGCAAGTGATGAATGTGTTTTTCATCGCCAAGACGTATGATGTGGCATTTTTGGGAGAGAAGTGTGTGTCATTGTTGAAGAGCAGCGTTGGTGATAATACGGCCGTCAGTATCTATCAAGCGGCCAAGGTCTTGAATGACGACTCCCTTGCTGATATCGCCTGGTCATACATTCTCAGGTTAGTAAATTTAATTCCTTAACGAGTCTGTTTATTTATATAGTGGAGGCAAGTATTTTATTTGATATAAACTTTGAACAGACGGGGATTTGCAGTGGCGAAAGAAATGGATTTTTTGAATATCTCTTACAACAACCTTTGCACTCTGCTGGAGCAGGATGAGCTCAATGTCGGCGAAACTGAATTGTGGCAGAATATTTTGAGGTAAGATAGGATTGGTGACATGACTTGGACTCATATTTTAAGGCCCTATTGAATGTTTTGATAGGAGGTACTTTAACGTACAAAAAAATAAAAGTAACACGATCCTTTGAAACTTTTAGATGGGGCTCTAACGAATTGGAAAAGCAGAGTTTGCCCAAGAATCCGGAGAATTTACGTGAAATGCTGAGTCGAGTGATTCCTTTGGTCCGATTTCCACTCATGTCAGTTAAAGACTTCTCACTTCACGTGGCCCCAACTGAGCTGCTCAGTGACAAGGAAATGGTCGGAGTTTTAGTTTACTACTCCCTACCCCCGTCAGAAAGGTATAGAATCATTTCATTTCATCTACCTAATTGCTCAATTAATTATCTTTGGTTTTAATGAGACTAAAATTCGGCTGATAATTCCATCTTACAGAGCCAATGCTTACCGACTCTCGTTCGTTGCGAAAGAGCGTAAAATCCGAACGATATTGGTTAAAGAGAGAGTGTCCCTTTGCAATTTGAGGTATGGATTTTATTTTGCTAACACTTGACTAATTATTTTTTATGAATCTCTGAATTGGTAATTAATGACCCTTTGAAAATATGTGTTTTAGTCTGATGGCAGATCGCACCGTTTCCATTCTTGGCTTCTCATTCTCTGGACTGGACCCGAACAAGATCGGCTATGCCCCGACTTCTTTGTACCTGTACAACTCTAAGAAGGGAATGAGCTATGCCACATCTTACACAGAAATCAGCATTACTCCAGAAGGCAAGGATAGATTCTCTGTCAAATTCAAGATGCCAATCACTATTCGACCAAACGAGTGGTATATATCATCGGAAATGACCCTGGTGAGCTGCATACACATTGGAGTACTCGACTGCTTGGAATACACACAGACACTAAGGTTTCATATTTGATTAATGTTTTAAGCAGGGACGTCAAGGGGCTTCAGCCGTGGAAAAGGAAACGTGGGTCACCGTCAAGAATCGACAGGCAGATGTTAACTTTCAGTTCCAGGTCCACCCGGTCAAAGAAAACAACGGGGTGTTTGAATATGCAGTGCCCGAAGTCATTTTCAACCTACTGTAATTATTTTTTGCACACTTGCAAGGCTTTTGCTTTGCTAGTATCCTACTTTATCCTACTTATCATTTTTGAGATCATGACCGAGTTTTAGATATCATTTTTACTAAACTGGTGGTGTGTCCGTGGAATCTAGGGATGTTCCCGGGTCTAAGAGACCAGCAGAATCCCCTCCAATTCTCAGGCCTGAGACTCATGTAACATCGTCGGATGGGAAAAGGATTAGATTAGAAAGAATCAGTTTAGGAAGTCGACGTCCTTCCACCTCTTCAAAAACTTCCTTAGCCTAAAATCTTGAGTCTAGGAATGTAGTCCCGTCGACCACTAATTACCTAACTTGCTTCTCTCACTCTTAGTTTTGTCGACATTTTTTTTGTAATCTCCTTGTTATATCTTCAGCTCCGAAATAATTATTTACTCCTTCACTTTTGTCATTGCCGTTTTTAGAGAGTCTGGCCTTTCATTAGAGACATCATTTATGTTACCCCATACTCGTTTATATTTTTAGGTAATAAGAGATGTCTGGGGTGTGGGTTATGAGTCATTTCGCCAAGATGGATTTGAATTTCTTGTTACTCGTGGTAAATAATAAATCTTTTATCCATGGGATTGCTCTGCTGCTGGAAGTGATGTAGTTTTGTATTTGTGAAGCTGTTGGTTGGCAGATGGGCTTGTGACGAATATTCTTACACATTATAATATTATTGTAAAGACATGACTGAGTACCTCGTTTTGATGATGATTTAATAAGTCTGAATAAATGCATAAAAAACAAATACACATAATGAGAACAAATCGAAAATTTATTCATATCCATCGGCGCTAATAAATTAATACCGAATGTATACCAAGTTTTAAAGCGACAGGTAATACCAATCAAATGACACCGGAAATATGAATGTAACAACGCGTTGACCAACTTATTTATATAGCTGTAATTTTGATTCAATTCATTTAGAAAGTTAAATATATAGCATCAAACCCTCACGGGGTGCATCTGTCCATGAATCTGGGATACAGACAAGCCTCTCGGATGTGGTATCTGTTGAGAAGCCAGCACAGAAATCTCTCCAGTCCAAGTCCATATCCTCCATGAGGCGTCGTTCCAAACTTCCTCTGTGGAATCAATTATCAAAACCAGTTATGATAAGCAAAATCAAATAAATAATCATGTGTCCCATCAAGATGGATTTCGTTACCTGATCTGTGTACCAATAATATGGAGCAGGGTCGATACCTGCTGTCTTGTATGCAGCAATCAATTCATCGTAGTCTGAGATACGCATAGACCCTCCAACAATCTCTCCAACATTAGGTAACAGTACGTCCACCTACAATTACAAGAATTTAGATAGAAATTCGAATTAGCATTATAAATATTTAGCAGGACTGGGAACTCTTACCGATTCTGTTAGACCTCGATCTTCTGGACATCTGGACATGTAAAACGCTTTGATGGGGGCTGGGAAGCGGGTGAAGAGAATCGGCTCATTCATTGCATCCGTCATTTTTCTTTCAGGCATTTCCGGAATATCCTAAATCCAGCAATTAACCAAATGAAAACTCACGTATGCATACAACTCATCGTAGCTAGAGCTGTTGTCGTATCATAATTATCCTACCTCTCCGAACTCATAGAAAGTCCCGTCCTCCTTCTTCACATCGTTATCCTTCAGCCATTTTACACCATCAGAGTAGTTCATTCGTTTGAAGGGTCGCTTGGGTATTTGGAAGCCCTGAAAACCGAAATTAAATTCTATTACAACCCTTTTAACCAAAAGTTTATGAGTATTGCTTAGTTGAATTGGTATTTGAGTGTCTGGACTAATTGGAACTACTCTCACTATCTGGATAAGTGAGAGAAGATGGAATTAGCCAGTTTGATATTGCTCCATCTGTTACTCGAAAGTCCAAGGAAAAGGGACACGCAAGCCTTTGACTGGAGCAATACAATTATAATCAACAGGTATTTAAATCGTTAAAAACTTACAGGGTTGAGTTCCTTGACAAGATCCCCACACTTCTCCAAAACTCGCTCTACCACGTCCACAATGAGATCCTCCAACCGATTGAGAAGGTCTTCGAATGTTATAAAGGGACATTCAGCCTCTATGTGAGTGTATTCCGCCAAATGCCGACGAGTTCGACTCTGCTCAGCCCGATAACTTTGTGCGACGCAGAAGACATCTCCAAGGGAAGGAATGCATGTCTCCAAGTACAACTGTGAGCTTTGGGTCAGGAAGGCTTCTTCGCCAAAAAAGTCCATTTTGAAGAGCGTCGATCCGCCTTCAACTTGAGTCTGGACCAATGTAGGTGGAGTAACCTCACAGTAGCCACGGGCCAAGTAGTGGTCACGGAACGCTTGCATCAAAGCCGAACGAACTCGGAGTACTTTGCATGTCTGTAAATTCACAAGCAGGTAATGAATGTGACCAAGCTGATGGATTATTAAAACTAACTAATTTGACTTTACATTTTCTCCTCTAATCATGATGTGACGCTGGTCAAGCTGGACATCTGGATGTGCTTCTTCATTCAAAATAGAGTCTGCTCCTCCTGGAGGAGCCATTCCAACAACTTCCCAGTAGTCCACTTTCAGTTCCACACCTCCTGGGGCCTTAAATGGATAATATAAGGAAGAGTTTAATAAGACTCTAATCCTGAATGCTCACATGATACAAAATGGTGAATTAAGACATGTGAAACCTACGGAATGTCCTTCAGGAACGGCGGCCAATGTTCCGAAAAGAACGACAGCCGACTCAGTAGAAAGAAGCACAGCATTGTAAGTTTGACACAATTTGTCGGTAAGTACACACTGGAGGTATCCCGAGCCATCCCTCAAGGTAACAAACATCAGTGCCTTGCCTGCCACCACCAACCACAAAAAGAATTAAAAATCTTTCCAAACGATGCATACAGAATTGGGAAATGCCTTGAATGCAAACACAGCCTACCTTGTCTCCGAAGTCGATGGACCCAACCGAAAACCTTGACACGTTTTTCCTTGTTGACAGCACCATCCCGAATTTTGATACGAAGTGCCTGTGGAAGTGATTTATCCTCTTCAATCACAACCTTCTTGGCCTCATCCAAATTCTTGTGCCGCTGATCAGCGTCGTCCTTTTCCCTTGCTGCCACCGCCACATTTTTATGTTGATCTCGAACGAACATCTTCATCACCTTCTTTAGCTGAGATTTGGCTATCAACTCGTACACCTGAACATCAGATTCCAAATCACATTTCACTTGGGATATTACATTTAAAAATATTAAAATTTAAAGCTCTAGTCAATTGACACTCACTGACCTTTCCCTCCTCCTTGGAGTCGACAAAGATGGATGGCCAGGGCTCTTGTCCTGCAGTCTTGAGTGCTTGGGCCACAGTCTTGTATGGCTTGGCTTCAGATCCGTCCCCTTTCTCATCATTTCCTCGTTTCTCAGACGTGTACGACTTCTTATCACCTATTTAAAAGATTAAGTTTCAATCAGAATATTAGCACTAAGCAAAATGACCCCAACCATCTCTTCCTTGAGTTCCTCTTGAGAAACATGTCGTCTTAAATCATTAAATCTTTTTCGACCCTTCACTATGAATTCAAAAACCAGAAACGACTTTAAATTACTTGTTAGCTTCTTTAGTAAAATTAGCTGAAAGCGATTGTTCGGGAAATTCGATAAAAAAATCTACAGCTACAAAAATGAAAAGATTTTGAATCTAATCTGGAGGAGAAATGAAATTGAGTTCTTAGTGTTGGTATTTAAAAATGAGCATTCTCAATTAATTAGTGAAGATGATAAAAATGATTGTGAGTAACTTACTGAGTTTGAGGTTGTCCAGCTGGTCACCGACTTCCTCCATCATTCACAAATCACAAGTCTCCCTCGTTTCTAAATATGGAAACAATTACAAAAGCAGTTACAATTTTACCCTTAGAAAATGGTGATCCTAAGTGCTCTCTTTGTATTCAACTAAATACACCAACAATGGCAACAATGAATCACCTTTCTCAAGACTCAACAGTTGATTAAAATTGACTGATGAAATGAGGGAGGTAAATGACTCACTTTAATTGTTCAGTTAGTAAGAAGTGATGAAATGTGTCCAACCGGTTGCTCACACTTGTCGGTCCTGGCTCAAATCTTGTCACACTTGTCACTTGAATATTCCTCCAACAAATTTAGTCCCGATTCCCAATGGAGATGGCCAACTCACCCGCCAAATCCTTAGCCACCAACAACGGCGCCGCCGACAAAATTAACATCTAGACTTAAGTAATTATTCATCTAATTGGAATGATCCGTTGGGTCAAGGCCCGGGACTTAAGGGTCACTTCAATTCCACCATTCTCAGCCAAATGTTAAATCCACAAAATAAAGAACCGTGGGGACGTGGGGAGTTATGACCCATAATGGCTAAATTGGGAGATCGTTCGTTGAGGTCACAGGTCAATAAATGTATTTAACCCATGGCTTGTGAGCTAATGGAATTTATGAATTAAATCCAGTAAAATAATTACTGGCCTAATTACATGAACCGGGATGCTAAATTGACCGCCCCCACAGTCCAGTGAGTCCAGTCCCCACACCGAGGTTACTTAATTTTCCTTACCTCCTGAAGGGACGAAGGGGGTCTTTGGTACGGACCTTGTGGTAAATTCCATTATGCTCTAAATTCTAAAGATCCAGTTTTCATGAAGATGGGAATTATGAGATCTGAATATTAGGAATTTTAGTATATTTCCAGAGGGGGGTTTTAGTGTGACTCTGATTTTACTTGACCCAAGTCCAATGTCATGGGTCAATGGACTTTTAATTTAGAACTGAAATCCTAGAAGGTTAAATTTCTGGGAGATTAAACTTTGGGGATTTCTTTGAATCTGGTTCTCCAGGTCCGGTCGCTTCTCCACTTCTTCGAGCGTCTTCCGCTTCCAGTTCCCGCTCCGTCGCAATCGCCGCCGCTGTAACAAAAATTTTCACACATCCGATTTTTAAAAAATCTTTTTTTTTAAACATTTGAAATATTTTGAAAAAACATTAAAACCCATTCCTTCCTCACAAATTCATAATTTAGAATAAAAAACCGAACCCGAACAACCTCCATCTCAACTCGGACGATCATTTCAGCCAGGTTGCCCCCCCCCCCCGAATATTTTGAGTGCCCTCTTCCCTTGCCCCAATAGTCACTTTTTAGTCTGTGGCTGATGTCACCTGTTGCAGTCCACAAGGGGCTCACGGAGACACTCCCTCCGCCCTTCAAATATGACCTCATGCAAATCGATGCAGTCGAGAGCACTTACTCGCCCTCTAAGGTCATTGAGGGTCACGGAGCACCCGTACGGAATCAGAGCAGACTTTTCGAAAAACCTTTGTGACATTTCCAACAATCGAAGATAAATTTTTATTTCTTGATCGTTCGAGATATGATTTACAATGAAGACGTTCTAAATAGAGCATCTCTCTGTCTTTGTTTCCTTTAGAACAATGCGTAGGATTTTCGTTTCACATGACCCAGAAGATTAAATAATTATCATCAGAGTTATATATTTTAAAATACAATCCAACATCCAACCCATACCGGCACTTTAAGCATTACAATACACAACACCATCAACTCTCTAACAGAGTCAAACATTTCCAATCTCTTGACATTAAATATAACAAATATATGGAATTTAGACTACTTCACTACATGACAAGAGAGATTTCAATCCTTATCTAATACACACCCCCTTACAAATCGTACAAGGGTCCAGACTTATGGAGACTCGAGAGACAGAATTACAATTACCGTCAACCTGTGGTCAACAGATTCGAAAAGCGAGGAGTTAGATTTCCAACCCCCCACAAAGGATGACCACAGGTGAGAGGATAACAATTAATACAAAAAGTTAATTACTAACAATAAGTTTTAAGCAACTTTGATATATAAACTATTTTATATTATGCCTCACCCAATACTTTCCTTTCATACTATTTCACCATCGGAAGATAAAGGTGAAAAAGGTAATGGAGCCCCCCCCCCCGTCCTCCGCTTCATGAAATTCTAATACTTGATCCTCCCAATGACATTTATTTACCATACGATCCACACACAGAGGATTTATAGATAGGAACTTGATCAATATTGTTCAATGTACAATCAAAAGTGTACAATCTTTGATTGGAAATATAATGGAGGTTGTGCGTCAGTCATTCGTAACTTAAGTTGAAGACACTACAAATAATCAAATAACTCATGGGGCTAGATTAGAGATTCCACAATCAATTCCTTATTCAACGTTTCCCAAAAAACAAACACGTATGGGAAACATAAAAAAAGTTGCTATAATACTGGCATGACACGAACCCCTACTGACAAATTCTTCCTCTTGAAGTCTTAACCCTTAGCCTAAAAATTACACCCTATCATCACAATTAGTTTATAAAAGTTGATGGGAATTGTAAATGGAAGGGCCACACACGGCCTTCAGTTATTCATACGTCAACTCTTCTAAACTTTGGCCTTTGGCCCCCTATGGCTCTTTGAAAACCAAAGAGAGTTTGAGGGATATTTCCAATGTGCTAAATCATAAAAAATATCAATTGACTAAATCTTAATCCTTTGTTGATCTAAAAATAACATGTTACACACTAGCCGATTTTTAATATCTCGTTGAACATGGGAACTTGGAGGAAGAAGAATTGGGTGTTCATCTTCCCTCATAATAATAAAGACCCTCCTGCAATGTCACAAGCCAAAAACAAACAAAAACCAAATCAGACATGCACATTCAAAATATCCTAAATAAATCAAAACTTCCTAAACTATACGCAACCTTTAAATCCCTCAAATATCAAATCCTTTTCCCCCAGCTAATAGCTCTGAGTTTAAACTCAAGTCTTGATCCAAGATAATAATTAGAAGCAATGGAAGAGGTACGTCCTCATTGGCAGAAAATTCTATACACTACTCCGCAATAGTTAAGATGATTACTTCGTATTGCCGAACTCGGATTTATTATTACAAGATGCGGGACCTCCACTACCCGCCTATCCCTACAACCTACAACATTCCAAAAAACAACAAGGCTCTTTAGCTCCCTTTCAAAATCCCTACAGCTCCACAAGATATGCCTTGGTAATCATTTAAACTCCTCCTCCCTTGATTTATACAATTAGTCGTATCGACTCGTGCCGACATCCAAATACTATCAACTAATTAGTACAAACTTTAATAACACCCAAATCTTCAAACTCCACTTGTTGAACCTAAGAAACTAATTATCTACTAACTCTATAGAATTCGAATACCCCGTGGGGGGACTCAGAGGTCACTCGAGGTCACCTAGTCTCTGTCTGCTACTCTCAAATGTACATCTCTCTTTTAGGATGGGTCGTATAACTCTTGAAATAGCCCTGTCTAGTACAAGTTAGAGCATGGACTTGAAAACTAATCATATTATACGCAGGTATAATAAAATAGGTACCTAGTTTTGGGACTGATACCTCAGATGCCTTACTTTGTAGAACGGTAAACGGTCATATAAATCTAAGTCTTTGTGGAAGCCATGAAAGTGGTCAGAGTGTTCTTGGAGACTACTGAGACTAGGGATGGAGGTGACTAGGAGGAAGGAAGGGATTCTAATAATTAGGAAAACCACCAAAGTCATTCAGAGTCTGAGTCACCTTCGGCCAGAAGATCGGGGAGCGTTTGTGCTTGTTCCTGGGAGAGAAGAGCTTTGGAAAGGGCGTATTCCACCATGGCTGCGTGACAAAAGAGGTATTGCTCAGGTACTTGGATACTGTATGCTCGCTGACTTCGGATCCGTTCCACTGTACCCATCACATCTATTGTCCCTTGGTCGTTCAATCTCCGCATACAAATGTCCATCGTGCACAGTGTTCCTGAACATTTACAAGGCAAAATCAAATTAGAAGACTGCCAAGAAATCATATTTCAAGTCCACCTTACCCGTTCGACCAATCCCTGCCGAGCAGTGCACAACAATAGGGGGCCCTAATCCATGACCATCCCATTTGGTACCCAACTGTGTAACTCGGAACGCTTGCTCGTCCCTGTGGATAAACATTTTTTTATAAGGCACTAGTAACTGGCAATGCCTGGCATTCTTAGATAAGACGAAAATATTCAAGAAAGGCGAATACCGCATGGTCTGGAGAAACTTAAGCGTTGCAGCTGCACTGGACGGAACTCCGTAGTCAGGCCAAGAAAGAAACTGCAGATGCGTCAATTCCCTGGAATCGTTTGACTAGAAACCCAAATAATTAAGCAGTTAATTTAGAAAGTTACACAAGTTTCGAATCACTGCAGAAAACTAATCCGGTATTCCGAAATCTTTAAAAAAAAATCCACACTTACCTTAACGTTTATTAGTTTGAGTTTTGTGATGGCAAAGTCAGGTCGAGTGTCCACTTCCAGATTTTCAAGTTTGAATCCTTCGTGGGTGACCGAAGAGCCTTGATCGGGAGGCCAATACTGTCCACATTTTGTCCGACCCCTTTCGACAGCCCGAGTAGTCATAACAATTGTGACAACTGTCTGCTCCCAGACCATTTTCCAAAAATCTCCAAAGGTGCGCGGAAGGGGCCCTTGAGTGGAGATGAATGCAATCTTCTGCTTGTAACCGTCCACAAAGTTGGCGTTAATATAATCCGAGTCTGATTCTGCTTCAGAAGAAAGTACGACTCGGGTATGGTCGAAGCAGAGGACATCGCTGTACCGATTCTTGCTCACATTTCCCCTTTGTCTAAAAAACGAGCGTGTCCTTATATTTTGTCCCCATACACTTTAAACAACAACAACAACTAACAGTAGAAAGAATAGGAGCGAACCTGGAGGCATTGAAGGAGCCCTCGGGATTCTTGGAAATAATTTCCGCATATTCATCAAGAAATCCCCGACGACCTTTTTGCTTCAAATGTTCCACAAATTCCGGAAGGGTTAGTCCTGCCCTCTCCTCAAAGGGCAAGCTATCGTCATCGGAAAAGCCACTACTTCCAGATGAATTCGGAGTTGGTGAAGGGGTTGACTGGCCTATAATTAAAAAAATAACTCAGGGTCAGATATTATGACCAGCAACGTGGAGCCCAAGTAGGAAGTGGTAATTGACAATAGGTGACATGGTTTACTTGTACTTGTACCGTTTCTTCTCAGTTTCTTAAGTCCGTTTGACATTGTATCTCCGTCTACTTCCTTTCCCGACCCCTCTTTGGAATTACTAGCTTTATCCTCCTGTTTTAAATTACAAATATAAACTTTTACTACTTCATCCTACAACATTTTTCTGATACTTTTAAACGTCATAACAAATTCATATGTTCCCATACAATAAAGGAATCAATCTGAACGGTGTCGTCCGAAAACGTTCCCCACAGATCAGAGGTACTCAGAACTTGATGACAGTGAGCCAACCATGTTTCGTGGTTAACGTCCAGTTGACCAGCCAGAGATTTTGGCAACGAAGAATTCGGGATATGAGCTCCTAGCTGTTCATACAAATACAAAAAGAGAGGATTTAGAAACTGCTTTTAGGAATTGAAACACATCCGGACCGGGTGGGACTTGATCTTCTTAATTCATGACAATCAAGGGAGTATTAAAGTGTTAAAAATAGATTTGCGTTTGACCTGAGGGACACTGACGGTGAAGACTCTGTCGCGGAGCTTCTCTCGAACAAATAATCTAAGGATGCGGAAGGGAGCTCGGAACCAAAGGGGCGCAGTTACTATCAACACTTTCTTGAGTCGGGCCGGGTAGTTTCCCTGTCAATTATAATTGAGTCAAAAATTAGCAAGTAATACAACTAGTGACCCTTAGCAACATGTTTTGCTATGTAACAACATTTCACAATAGAGCTCGGATTCCTTGAATCTCTCAGCTTAGGCTTATAGAATTAAATGGAACAAGATTGAACAAGCAGCTACGATCATCCTAAACTTCATAATAATAGGGAGGTTTTGCTACAGGGAGTTTTGGCTTCTGATTGTGACTGTACCAATGTTAAGAGTATTAAATTACTAGAGTCACAATCAGAAGGGGAAAATCACTGGAGCACAACCTCCCTAATAACACCAATCAATGCTATCACTTAAAATGACTTATGATGATCTCTGTAGATTCTACTATAAACTATTCAAGGAATTTTATAACTGAACACAAAATTTGGAAAAATGGCTGGGAAATAAAAATCTGACTTACTTTCAGCAAGGAGAGGATTTTGATGCTGAGGTCATAGTCGAAATTCGAATACTTTGAGTCGCTCATGTCGTAAATGAAGACTAGTCCACAACGCTGCGTCTGCGGATCTTCTAATGCTGCGTCTAATTGGTACACCACACCCTGCACAACACAAACAACCAACATGGCATTAATTATTCAGATTTCAAATCCACCAAAGTGACGAGTAACTAAGCAAACTTGAGTCCTTTTGTACCTTCAGAGTAAACTCGTGTGCAACTACTGAGGGCTGGTGGAATTTGGCTGTAAAAACTGCAATCGCTGCTCCACCTAAATCCCTTGAGGGCTGTGGACAGTTTAAAATTTAATTGAGCAAATAGCATGAGGAAATATAATGAGCTTGGAATTTGTAAACTACTTATGTACCAATAGCGTGAATTTCCCCGACAGCAACTCAGTTCGAAGGGGCTCGGACTCTGGGTCAAAGTCAAAGAGGCCTTCTTGGTGCCGGGACACTTGATGTTGGTTGTACAACTCCAGAGCTCGTCTCACATTAAACTTCCTAGCCATGAGAAACTTGACCCCTGCGTTCCAAGAGAGCGGGCTAATCCCCTTTGACACCCTAGCACCATTAACAATCTCAAGAAATTCCCTCGCTCCCTGAAATTAACAACAACACAAACAATTCATCAATTTCCCAACCCCAATCTCCACTTACAGGGTCAATTTCTAAACATCCACATAGTAAACAAGGTGACCCCTCTGACTGACCTCTTCTTCCTGCTCACTAAGAGCAGGTTCCCTTTGTGCTGGTCTTTTGGTCGGCTCGACAAATACTATATCGCTCACAGTGGGGGTAGCCTCGGGAACAGAAACTCCATTGGACAAGTCCCCTTGGGGGTCATCCCCTTCCTCCGTGGAAGGACGAAGAGTGAGAGAGAGTCCAGTTTTGCTGTTCCTTTCCGCAGTACCCACGGCCGACCTCTTGGAAGGAGAGCCCTGGAGACGTAGAATGGAGTCCGCGGGGGTCTCCGTTTCCTGGGCCAGTTGGAGAGGATCCATGAATAATTGGCTAGTGGAGTATCCTCATGATGGCCTTTAATTCTAACACACTAGACCAAGTGAGATTGGCTAACGTAACTGCACGTAAGTATGTTGGAGTGAGAGGTTCCCCAGTTGGTGGGCTGGTGTCAATGAATGACTGGCTCAATGAATGGACTCAGAAGGGAGACAAGTTCACTTGCTTCTATAACAAGCTGGATCTACTGAGTTGGACAAACTTGCACTTCTCCATCCACACTATACAAATGCAACTATAGTTGAATGAATAGCAGAGGAAATGCCATATGGATTCCTCCATCTGCCACAACACCAACTCAATACTAGACCCATGCACCCTCTCCTACTTATTACGAACCTATCCAGCTCCCACGGGTAGTCGGTCTAACCATCTCCCCGCAATACTAAAACACGGGCAGGGCCGTAGCTCTCTCCAACTTTTAATCTTCGACCATGTCAAGCAAGTGTGTGAGCCCTGTGCTTCATCAACTACAGAGAGGAGGTCACTTCCATGTGACCCCAGCTTCGTGTTTTTCAATCCAAGGGCTTATGGTGGTGGATTGGTACGGTGGCCTCGCCGTCGTCAAATCCGGACCGGATGACAGAAGCTTATTAGTGGCATCGAATCATATAGAACACAAGGCAGAATAGAGCGTGCTAATTTTTATTGTGGAAGGGTCTTAGGGATTGATACACAGCTTGATGGGTACATAAGAAGCTCTGACAAGTCGCATGAGTTTTGTCCTCGTTATTTTCCGATGCAGAAATCCCGAAAGATTATGTCGAGGATGTCTTCTGTTCCGAAATGGCCAGTAATTGACCCTATGGAGTTGATAGCATTCTTCAGGTGGTTTGTCCGCAGAGCTAAATCTGAGGATGAGTGTTCCTGGAAATCAATGAGGCTCTGCGAACAGGACTCTAACTCCGATCGATATCGTTCCCGGGTAACACAAGGAGAGTCCTTTTTCGGATCTCCGCATCTGAAAATACACAAATACATCTTGTAAACATCAAAGTCCGCTCCAAACCGCTCTACTCTACTGGCTCTACTTTCATTCACCAAAAATTCCCACACTCACTCACTACCCACTGCCTTTCCCCAATGAAGCTAAACTAAACTTTGCATGCTTCTAATTGAAACTGTTTTGAGGAGGAAATGGTAGTGACGATGATTGGTCGTGTTGCTTACAAGTCAGAAACACTTTGGGATAAAATTCCATGGAATTCCTCCATTCCTTGAGAAGTCTTGCAAGAGATTGTGGAATCGTAGGCTCCTTGAGGTAGAATTCCACCTTCCGACTCTACCAAATCCACTTTATTCACAACCACAATGGTTTTATTTCCTATTTCTTCCCAATTGACTTCATCTAGGGGAGCCTGAAAGAGTTTTCAATGTCAGCAATGGCATTCAATACAATTAATGCATTTACGTTGCAGCTCAAATTGTCCTGACTTTGCTATCACACTCTTTGGTGAGTTCATTCCGTATCAAATCTGTCTTGGATGATGTAGACGAATCTCCAGATACAAATTCCAAAGGATCCAACAACAAAATGATCAAGTCAGCCGTGGAAAGTTCCCTCAGAGATCTCCGGATCTGGGGATGGAGATGAGAATTGAATTAAACCGATTAAATGAAAGCAAATAGTCCGGCATTACCCCTTCTGCTTCAATTTGGTCGGTAGTGGTAAAACGGATCCCCGCAGTATCTGCAAAAATTATAGGAAAGCCTTGAATATTGACACAGCCTTCTACAATGTCTCTGGTGGTTCCAGGAATATTCGATACTATGGCTGTTTCCCGTCGACCTGCAATTCCAAAAGAACCCTATTTCAGACAACAACAATTCCAGCTATCATTACCAATAGCTCACATCAACTACGGCCCAAAAGCCAAGCCATAACAGCACCCATTGCCTAATCCACTAAATCCTACTAACTCTAACTTATTTTTGCACATGAAAGGCTGCGCTAGAAAATAAGATTTTTTCTCGATCTTTCAATAGCAAATAAAAATGTCTCTTATGCAATTTTCTCACATAAACGCATAAAAAGGGCTTGAAACTCTGCCCTGAAAATCATGAAATCCATAATATATAACTAACATAGAATATTGAGGAGACTGCTTTTCCCGACATTCGGTTTTCCAAGAATTGCAACCCGGAGACCATTTCTAAGTCTTTGTCCTCTTCGTTGGTCCTTAAGATGAGTTTGGATAGTTTGGATGAGAGAGGAAACTTGTTGCTCAACTTCTTGCATCACCTCCGACTCGATATTCTCATCCTCTCCAAAGTCAATGTACGCTTCTGACTTTGCCAGACACTTCCGTACCCAAAATATACGACAACAATATTTATCCTATCACAAAGATGACTAGAGTCACTAAAGATGAGTCATCTCACATGACCCTTGTACCTTGGCTATTATCCCTCTCCACTCTTCATAAATTTTACTCAACGAACCACTCATTTGATTTAGAGCCTGAATCCTCTGCATTTCAGTTTCAGCGGAGATCAAATCACCCAAGCCGTCCACCTCTGTCAAGTCCATCTTCCCACTTAGAAACGCTCGTCTCGTAAACTCCCCTGTACAATGACAATCATTCCATTTTAAAAGGCCCACACGGTCAAAAGCCACAAGTCCCTAGAGTTCAAACCAGGTTCGGCCATCCGACAACCAGGGATACTTTGGATACTCTGCAACACACCACTGACAACGGCTGGGCCCCCATGAATGTGAAATTCACAGCAGTCCTCTCCAGTATAACTTCCAGGACCTATCAACACCCAACACCACTTTAAACCCAACAGAAATAGTATCATACAATTAGATACGTATTTTTAGATGCTCACTAGGAAACCAGAGGACGATTCCATGGTCAAGCAAATTGGAGGAAGTGGGGTCATATAGTTTGCGTAGGGTTGCCGTCCTGGGCTGGGGAAAATTGTGACTTCCAAACCGTCCAAGTGAATTTAAAACATGTCTGGAGTTAGGACCCGAAACACGAACGACGGCAAGTGCACTTCGTACTCCACCTGATAAAAATAATCCGTTTACAGCTTTAAGGCACGGCATGGAATTATCGTGTAGTATATGTCCAGTAAACGTGGGGAACCTGTTGCATGAGCGTATATCGTCGACCTGTTATTACTGCCATAAAAGTTGGACAGCTTCCGCAAAATGTTCCCAGTAATGGCTCCCATCATCATCGATCCCCTCATTAATTCTATTGGCTACTCAAATTGGATTGAAAGACCCTGTTGGCAAAGGGATACTGCCCATTTCCCTTTGCCAACAGGCTACTCCAAGAATACATCTCCATGATCTCCAGAGACCTGGAAATATTTAGCCCATCACATGCCGTAGCCCTCCACACAATATTAACCGGATAAATAAATATCAATGAATATTGTCTGAATACTTGGGCATGTCATCCATACACGTTCCCAATAGTTCTCAAAATCATATGTAGCAATGCTGCATATTCCGTTGGGAATTCATGAAGTCCATCTCGTCGACATTGGCTTTTGGTGGTCAGTGTGGTCAAGGGCAATAAGGGCATTCCTTCCAAGTAACCCTGGAACGGTAACTATAGAGAAGAATCTCAATTAATTGACTCGTAAATAATATATTTTAAATGTAAATATAAAGGTAAAGGACTTACTAGGGATGAGTTACTGGAAACGAAAAGTGAATGCAAAACGTATAAGTATAACTAAATTATAAATCCCCACACTTTTCCGAGCTAAAAGAAACTCGGAAATTTCTTAATACGGTAAGGACACTTTTAAATTTCGAAACTCAAAAATCTCAGATTTGAGTAGACTGTTTCAGTATGAACCGATTATGAAGCCGACATCAGATTCAGATTCAGAGTCAGATTTCACTTATTTATAGAAACCCCGCAAAACTTCCAGCATATCAAGATCATCATGGTGCCAAAAGGTCAGCCTATCAAAGGAGATGGAAAAGGTGATAGGGCAAAGGTACATCCGACCAAAATAGAACGAGTTACTAAAACGGCCGTGCCAGAGGCGGAAGAATCGTCCGAAGAATCCGATTCGGAGGAAACTAGTTCATCAGAGGAGGAGGATTCTTCTTCAGAAGGCACCACCGATTCTGATGAAGGTCCCTTAGTCCTGACTTTGAAAAAGTGTGTCTTAATAATAGTTATTAATTCGTGAGGTTACTATAATTTAATTACAGAATCGGAAGAGGAGTCGAGTGGGACAGAATTGGAGAAGGTGGTCCTGAAGCCTCCAATGGTCATAGGACGTGCCATACGACCCTTCGTACCAGGTCGGGGGATTTTAGCTCGGAGACTCCAGGAGAAGGAAGAGGCCAAGAAGAACTCGGAATTGGAAATGTTGGAGGTGGCAAAAAGAAAAAAGATTCGTCGACAACGACCTTTGACCATCTGCCTCTCCCACTGTCGATACGAATTGGTCCGCTCCACCAGCCAGAAGTATGGACTCATTGAGGTGTTGGAGGACACGGCGTGGAATATTTACTGGACCGACTATAGCGTCTCTCTGGAACGGGCTGTGGAGATGCGGAGATTCCAGGTCGGTTCTTCACAAATTAACTCGAAATTACATCCAGCAGCTCATGAGTCTAAAACCGTCAATAACTTTTAGATGGTCAACCATTTCCCCGGCATGAACGAGATTTGTCGAAAAGACTTGCTAGCCCGTAATTTGAATCGGATGAAGCGGGTATTCCCGGACGATTACAATATATTCCCCATGACCTGGTGTCTCCCTGCTGAGTAAGTTTTGGGCCTTCTTCAAATGTCCTTAAAATTAAACTAATTGACTCCCTATGACATTCAAAGTAACAACGAGCTCCAGTCCTATTCTCAGTCCAGAAGGGGCAAGACTTACATTTGTAAACCGGAAATGGGATGTCAAGGTCGCGGGATCTTCCTCGTCAAAAATATTAAAGACTTGAACCCCTTTGGTCGAATCATTTGCCAACTTTACATGCAAAAGGTTCCACACTCACTTTTGACCTTTCCCTGTTCTTCGATCCTATCAAAATTAAAAAATTAAAAGCCTATCCCCCTCCTTACAGCCTTTTCTCATCGACCATCTCAAATTCGACTTCCGAATCTACGTCCTCATAACCTCCTGCGATCCCCTCCGAGTTTACGTCTACAAAGAAGGGTTGGCTAGGTTTGCCACGGCCAAATACCGCCAACCTACCCGCAACAACACCGAGAACTCTTACATGCACTTAACAAACTACGCCGTCAATAAATTCAGCCGGGATTTTATTGTTGATGAGGAATCTGGGACAAAGAGGTGAATTTTCCGAGCTCAAGTATCAATAAAATCTTCATGATAAAAACCGTAAATAACTGATCACGTGCTTGCTAGGAAACTGACCACAGTGTACAACTGGATGCAGCAAAAGGGGTTGGACGTGGAACTGCTCGAGAAAGAAACGGATGACGTGATACTGAAAACAATACTCTCAGCTCAGCCCATTCTGAAACACCACTACCGAACCTGCTTCCCCAATCACGATATCTGCAGTGCCTGCTTTGAAATCCTCGGTTTCGACATCCTACTCGACCACAAGCTCAAGCCATACGTCATCGAGGTATTTCCTACACATAACTTTCATTCTAAAATCATTCAAAACTAAACCTCCAATCAACTACTTTACAATAAGGTGAACCATTCACCAAGTTTCCATACTGACACCAAGCTAGACCATGACATCAAAGAGTCCCTCTTAAATGACACATTCGCCATGCTCCATCTCAAGCAAATCGACCGAGTTCGCATTGAAAGGGAAGACCGACGAAGAATTCAGGAGAGACTTTCGAGCAAACTTGCGGAAGCCAAGTAAGTGTCGTCTGTAAGTAAGATTTCAGTTCTTTAGCCTTTCATTTACAAACTACACGTGACACTAAAATTCAAGGAGCATCCTGGAAGGGAAAAACACTAAGAATCTCAAGCACCCAGAGAAAGCAGAAATTCCTAAAGTTCAGCCCAAGCCGGATTTCAATGAGACACAATTTCAATGGGAGATGGAACACTCCGGAGGCTACAGACTTATCTACCCGGTTCAAGATTCAGAAAAATATGACAAATTCTTAGCATCGAACCAAGTGTCCTTGTACCAAGAAACGGCCGCCTCACAGGCCAGGGCCAATCTCACCAGGACACAAATGGACGAATACAATGTAATTTAAAAGATATAACAATTTTCAAACTACATTTCATTTCTGACAAGGTAATAAAACTCACTCATGATATTCCTATTGGATGTTTGTACAGCTGAAAAGGCAGATTGAGGAGCAAAAGCGTTTCGGAGGAGCCAAGTCCAAGGACAAACTTCGACCCGAGTCTCCAGCAAGCGCATCCGATCTTACAAAAGCCAAGAAGACACGGCACAAGACAAGTATTTTGAATCCCACGGGCTTCGGAAACAGTTTCATCGTTTCTGAAGAAGAGTGTGACCGAGTCAAGTCGTTGATGCAGCGCGGAATGCTCATCCGAAGTCTTGGAATTGAACTCCAAGTTTACAATCTTCTCACTTTTGTCGGAAACCTTAAAAAGAGTGATCATGACGAGTTTCGAAGGAAGCATGGATTCACAATCCCCTCCAACAAGCCCCCAATCAACAGGTCTATCCTAAAATCCTAACTCACCCTAACCTCCTTATTATTTTTATATTATAATCATTTCCAACGAATATTTCAGCATGGAGGCTTCCTTTACTTGCCCAAGCTACTGCACCTCCGACAGTCCTTCAAGACAGGAGCCCGAGCCGGTTGTTAAAGCCGTGCCGGAACCGGCGGTGAAGGTAAAATCCCCCCGTGTTCGTCCACACAACCCAGGCGCCCACCGCAAAAACTTCCTCGGCGCTAAATGGCTCTCCCACCAGTCGACGGAACGGCCCATTTCCTACAATCCTTCCGGCAACATGTTCACAATGCGATGGCAGGCTGACTGGAATCTCCGACTTAATGGCTCCCCCTTGCCCCCCGTGGCTTATTCAGACAGATCATTTCGGACGTTCAGTTCGGCCGTGAGCCTTTCTCAAACGAAGATGAGGAGCAAACTTCGGACCAGTGTGCCAGATCTGCCCACAGGAGCGGCTCAAGTCTCAGCCATTGGGAAGGAAGGACGTGGGGTGTATACTAAGGGGCCACATATCAATCGGAACAGCCCGAACAGCGAGGAACTTCAACGAAGGTATAACATTTTTCATGACAAGAAATTAGTGAATCGTCTGCTCAAGCCAAAAACTGTACTAACATCCGCCCTCCAAATCCATCCATTAAACAACTAAGCTATCTTATCTATTTGTCAATACATTTTTACTAAAGCAGCTCTAAATTCTTGATAGCGTGAGAGAATAAATTGAAACTTTGTATATGTCCAGTCAATAAAATTGAAGGGAGTATAATATTTCATTTTCCATTTCAATATACATTTAACTATATTGTTTCAAATAAAATTCAGTTCCACATCCTCTACAATTATAAATACAAAAAAATGGGATTGGAATAGACTTGGAACGCCTCCCCAGCAAAGGGCCCAATGGACTCCAAAAAACTATACTAATGTGTAAAAACTTGAAATGGAGATATTTGAAATGTTGTGATAATTGGCCTTAGTAGTGAGGGGGGACATTGTTGAATCGTGAGATTTTAAGGTTTGAACTTGACGAGAGGGATGTTTTTGTTGGTGAGACACTTGTCACAGACCCACTCGGCGTAAACTTCCTGAGTCAGAAAGTGATAAGCCGCCTCTGTTAATCCGGTACAAATCCTAATGGGAGTCAAAGGGCTCTCTTACACAATCCATAATCCAGCCCCAATCCAGGCCTTAAATTAATTAACATGACCCAAAGGAAGACGTACCTGTGAAACCAAAAGTTGCAGCCAGACTCGCAAGGAATGGCTTGATCATTGTCGTGAACTTCTTTGTGGCACACTCCACATGGATAAATAGGAGGGGCGTTGGGATTCTGAGGGTTGAAAACCATCGGTTGATCATGTGGGTACATCTATCCACAAAAAGGGAATTCACATGTCAATCAAATTGAAAACTATTACGTCAACAGCATATTAATCCCGTCATATCATCCTTCACTCACCTTTCCACTGTGAATGGGCGGAATGGGGGGTTTTGGAGGTCCATTCCACTGAGTCTGAGGTGGCAATCCCATGTGAGGTCCTTGAGGAGGACAGCCCATTCGCATCATATGGTTGTGCGGTGGTCCTGGCATCCCTGGTGGAGGACCCTGAATTTGCTGAGGTGGTGGGGGTCCTCTTGAACCTGATGGCATGTCATCAAATGGATTCGAGGCATATATCGTGTCCCCATAACCTGCAATACACATAAATGCTTCATAAATGCTTCATAAATGCTTCATAAATGCAATGCTTCACTGTACATGAGACTATTGTCGGATGGGTTGAGAGGCATACCTGTGCTCGGTGGGGGTGGAATTAGTTCAGGCATGGGTGAGGATTGGACAGCAGGGGGTGTGGCTGGTGTGGTGGATCCTCGGCGCTTTTTCTTTGTTGTAGGACTATCGGGAGTCCCCGGTGACTTGAAGTCACCTCCTCCTCGAGCCTTCATTCTACCTATTTTGACGGCCGTTCTTTAACTGCAAAGTACAAGTCACAAGTTGACAATGCTTTAAAGGAATGGGACAAATCTTACTCAAGTGTTTCCTATATTATCATGTAATTTACAGTCAACAGTTAAATAGTTAACAAAGGAAGCTTAAGGAGGACAAGGATACTTAGTTAATTGTCAATTTAGTTAATTACCTGAGACCACGAGTTGAAAATATTTTGTTGATACTTGATGAGATATTGTGGGAGAAAAGAAGGTTCAAATTTGGCGCGTTGAATTCCCACATTCTCACTGTGTTGCCCCAAAGATCTCCAGACTTTCTCTCACTTTCTCCCTAAATCCTCCAGCACAAACAATTCAACGAGTCTATTCATTTCCTGTCCAAATCCAGAAATGGGTGACGAAATTTCGAATCTATTACTAACCGTCGACTACAGCTTTAATTCCATGTACTAACTGTGCATATCTCCTAAGAGTATTCTCAGGGCCGTAGGAAAAGTACAGAAATAAATTATAAATCATCTTAATGAAATCCCATGCATTGCTAAAGTAATTGTACTAGTCGAAATCATCTAGGCATTAAAATGCTGATGATAATTACAGGTATGAGATAAAGTTATGGCATGATGGAGTATCTCCGGCAGTATGTAAAATACCCGGGTAGAATAAGCTCGGAGAGAGTGGAATCCCGTTGAGTGGGAACTTGTGAGTTTTCTCTGCTGAGAATGGATTGATCGATCGGGCGGTGTGGTCCATGCGCCTCCTCAGTCCCTCTCCTGAGTCTTTCTCGGTCGGAGCCTTGTTGAGCTTCGGGGATGGAATTTCGGGGGAAGATGGGTGGGACGGGGCCGAGGTGTACCCCTTCGGGTAGTCTAGAGGAGTTCAAGACGGAGGTGGCAGTGTGAGGACATGTTCCGCTGACTTGTTGAACCCACCTTCCTTGACAGATATACATATAACACCTCATGTACACATTCTCATTAACAATTCAACCTCCTTTCATCCATATTCTCCCCATTAACTCTCCCTCCGACTCTCATGCATTTTAAACATCAGTTAAATACTTGCCACCACCGACTTGCCACCACTGACTTGTGACATTGTGCTTGTGGGCGCTTAGTGGGATCTCTTCCAGCCACCCATTCCTCACAGAGAGCCCCACAACGGCTACTACGTCTCCAACGGTCTCCATGAGAGTAGGACTGGGGACCTCGTGGACTGGTCGTGGTGGTGGTGGTCCCCTTTCATGAGCTCCCCTCATAGTGAGGCCCTAGTCAGAGTGAACTGTCACCAGTGTCACCATGAAGGGGCTAGTAGGCTGGTGTGATGGGCTGACGGAGTGACAAGTGTCCAAGTGCATGTCATGCCGTTCCCTTATTGCTCACCAATCCCAAAGTCTATCTCTCGTTATTCTCTCACCCACTTTCCCACCAGTCCCTTGAGATTAAGCACCTGTCAATACCCCTTGGAGGTCAAAAGTGTCATTCGTAGCTCCACACTCCTAAGGCCTAGGCAATGCCTCAGCACAAACACACGGTATTCACACGGACCCTTCTCTAAGGGCCCTTACTCTCCATCGGTATGTCTTTTTCAATCACCTCTCTAATTCTTAAGCATAGATTCAAACATTTTAGTTAGAGGTCAAATCTGTACCGGGTTACATTTATTTGAACAGTTCTAAGCTTCTAGTTTTTAAATTGGTCTGGAGATAATTTTTAGACCACCTGTCCCTAATTAAACACTTAAAGACACAAGAGAATAAAAGGTGGCAGTGGGGGCACACAACTCGAGATAAAAAAGTGTCAATCAATTGTCGTAAATATTGACAACTCCTTTCTTGTTGGCATAAGATGAAAAGTGGATATCCTTTCTCCCAAACCTTTGTGAAAGGAAAGTAGTGAGAACTGTGGATTTATCCAACTCACAATCTCGATATGAAAATTCCATACCGATTTGAATTCCATTGCAAAAGTCTAAGAGATGAAAGGAGAGAATTTCGTTTGACAGATATGCGTCTCCATGAAGTTCCATGAAATTCGAGGTGACCTTAGGAATCTATGTTTTACTTCCAGGGGCGTACATGTGGAGACGAGAAAGCGTTGGAGCTGGTAGCGGGCCAGTAGGCGACGTCATAGTGGTGGGGCCAACCCTCCGCCCCTCGGATCAATCCACTGGGGTGACCAGTGGCCCCTGGACACGCCACCCATCCCATCATTATCAATCACAGCATCAGCAGATTCTACGACCGTTCGACACATCCGAATTGGCCGACTCCCCCATCCGTCTCGAAACCATCAAGGTCAGATTCATTCTTTTTTTAACACTTCCCTTTTTATCAATTCCAATTCCAAAGAATTGGAACAAGTTGAATCAACACTGACCTACAGAAAGAGCATGTTGGGTCAAGAGAGTCAAAATTATTTTTAAAGAAAGGGAACCTTTTTGAATCAGTGTGGTTAAGCCGGTGTAACCATTATTCTTTGATGAGATAACAAAGAGGTTTTTAAATTAGAGAATATCTAGAACCGTAAGGTGAGCCTATGACTCAATCGTAACATAACAATCTCATAAAAAATAACTAATTAACCTGTTGCAGAATGCTTACAATTAAATTAAAGCTTTAATTAATCTATTAACTACGTTTAATAACTACAAGTCCTCCGTCTCCTTTATTTACAGTCTTCTATCTAGCTCTTGGACTATCTAATGGATTAAAAACTGAATTTCGAGCTCTTCTTTTAAGGGACTTGGATTGAATATGATTGAAACTGCTAAAAGGTCTATAAAGAGACTCTTATGATATGGTTGAATATGATTGCAGTTGGTTCAAGAGGTGAACAAGGCAGTTGCGTCACATGTGGCCTTGGCGACGTTGCTCGGTGGGAGCGGTGACGGGCCGCACCTCCGGGATGAACTCCGACGAGCGCGTAGAACAGCTCAAGAGGCTGCCGCAGCTGCCAAGGCCACTCTCCTCCCATCTTTACTCGAGTAAGTACACGGGTATCCAAATTATCAAATACATTTCCAAACTTTATGAAACCCGGCAATTCGTCGAGATCCCCGAAAAAAAACCCAACCATACGATTCCCCGGTTTCCGGTAACCGACTTGAAACGGTTTACGGGTAATATCGGGTAGTTAGCCAGCTCATTTATGGTTAGGTGTGAATGTCAATGAAATCCCAAGTTGACCCTGACAAAAAAGTTCCCCATAGGAAACTCAGAGTTAAAAATTATTTTAGCCCACTAGAAAATTGGAATGGAGTGGCTTGGCTTGTGTAGAGCTTCACAATCCTCGTTAAATACTGTGAGAGCCATTGCTAATGAAGTGTGCACAAAAATGTCTAGACTAAACAAAACATGTTTAGAGATGAGGAAATAATACTCCTACCCGGGCTACCCGGACTACCCGTCCTTCATACTTCTACCCGACTAGCCCTGATTTCCAAGCCGCTCAACTTGTTTTCCAATTGTAATTAAAAGGGGAGACTGTGTATTGGATGTTGGGTGGTGGTGGGCGTACTAAGGACCAATTAGGCCCTGTGATTCAATTTAGGGGGAAACTACTTGAGCGTTCTCGATTGCTTAGATTGGCTGGTTGTGTGGACAGGTTGAGGATATTAAATGTTTGATCTATTTGGGAATCAAGTATGAAATCAAATTCGGATTCCCATAACATCGTCGAAACTCCTTCAATAGACTCGAATAAAGTAGAGGAAATTTGATTCACTCATTTCCTCCCATCTTTCGAGTAATTGTGCAAAGGATGCGTCTGCGTCTGCTTTTTAAAAAATATCCAAACTTTTTATATGAGGGTAGATAAGTTTGCCTAATTAGGCTAGGAGGGGAAGGGGATAGTAAATAACTATAAGAATCTCATGTCAAGTTGATCTACCAGGCTTGGCCAATGAAATCTTTTGGGGGAAATGAAAAATGAGGAAATGTGAAATTTTATGAAATTTTGAAACCAAGAAAATGTTCATTTCTAAATTTAAAAAAATACTACCTACACTTTCAGAATTTCCCCTATTTTTCCTAAAACTATCCATACAAACTTAAAAACGGCCAACTCTGAGATTTTTATTCTTACTCAATTTGATGACACTTGAGTTTCTTTAATTTCAAATCTTTCAAAAGTTAGAAATTAAGTTGGATTCCCAAGTTGTTGGAACTGTATAATCATTAAATTGGATTGCAAAGACCAACTTTTTGCAGACACTTTATTTTTGCAAATCAGGATGATTTTAATAACTACCAACAACTGAAGCATCTTTAATGCCAAAGCTAGAATTGGCAATTTCAGCATGAGCCAAACATAATTAGAAACATATACTTTCATTTTTGAACAATGTCACACGTTTGGCAGTTGGGAAATCAAATCCACTGCCCCCCCCCCATGACGCATTAAACACATGTCCCACCTCTGCTCAAAGTAATTCAAAAAAATCACAAGTCACCATAAAAGAAATTTCCATGATTTTTTTTGTAGTATTTTTCTGCATTCTTTCCCATTTCTTATGTGTTAATTAGATGTATGAGCGTTTAATGAAGATTTTGGGATAAATGATTTTTATTTAAAATGACAAAAGCATTTAATGTAAATGATTAAATTAATTTTAAACTTTAATTGCAGTCAAAGATGGGTGGAAAAGGAAAGGACGGAGTTGGAACGCCTTTGGTATCTTCTCCTTTGCTGTCTGGACGCCTTAGGTAAAGCTTCGCAATACTAAACTCTCAATCCTTGAGAAATCCTTTGACAAAGCCCCACCTGACAGGGTGCACTTAAATAGTGAAAAGAGAGGTTGTAATTATATCTGCTCTTGTTTGTTTTGGTATAGAGATGTCGATGCATCGATGCCTGACGCTCCTTCGGGAGTTCTCTTTAGCCGATGGGAACAATATCCTAATTCACACGGGAATAGACTGTCCGAATCACGTGATTCGAAATCAAACTTCCTCCACTGAGCCCCACCATGTGCCCCTTAGGGACAAAATAACTCTCGAAGGGGTAGAAGCATCTCAGCTATGCAAGTAAGACAAATATAACAATACAACAATTACCTTCCCTCAAAATATACCCGGGTATTCCTTCCGGAGTCAAAAACAGTCGTTTGCTCCCGAATTTATACCGGGCAGTTTCCAAAAGAGTCTTTTAATTAATTTTTATTATAGGGAATTATTCGAGCTTCGATCCCAGTTACAGGAGCTAAAGTCGACAGTGGAGCTCCGTTCCCTTTCAATGCTCGAGTTCGATGACATGTCCCCGGGTAAGACACCCCGCAGAACTGACACCATGATAAGTATAAATGGGACGGACGGACTTGGGAATACGAGCGGAGGGGGCGGTGGCACCGGCTCTGGCAGCTGCTCCATACCAAGCGATGACAAGGAGTCCATTGAATCCGACGGTTCCCAGGTACAACCGCTTTATTGAACATAATTTATGCCATTTTCATTTATTTTTCATTTAGATTCTAAGAACAAATACTTTTGAGCATTGATTTAAAAGATGAATTGAGAAATTCTTTAAATTACTGTTGCTCAAAATTCCATTTCCAATTCTCTTTCTACTCTTACAGTAGTAGCTACTTTGTGTGGACGTTCTTGTGTTCAGTCCGCGTCAGTGTCCTCTCAGCTACATGGTTACATGCGTTTCAACGGTTTATGACTGACTTTTATTTTGGAAAGCACTGAGAAAAGTCTCTTGTGAACCATAAAGCTTGAAAAGAAGGCAGAATAGCCTTACTCGCCGTCATAAATTTCAGAGTCCACACTACAAGTTTGCAAGGAACTCATTATGCCCCACCTCCGTTCCAAAGGAAGATGTTAAATAATTGAAATGTAATTAGTAATTAGTATATGTGTTATTGTGTACGATTTCAGGGAACGGGGATTACGAATGCTCAACGGAAGTGCATCTGTTGGGTGTTAGGAATAATGGTGGGGATGTTCTTCCTGGCAATGATCCTTGGCGTGTTCATTGCCCTATTCTCCTGATTAGAGGCCCCCGTAGGGAAGCCTAATTCCGAGTCAAAAAGTCATCGCCGTCATTCCATCCAATCTTCTCCAAGGCCCTTCTACCCCGTCTACCCTCCCCTCGGGGCTGGGGAGCTCCCCAAGCCCCCCGCGGACCCCCTCCCCATCGATCTCAACTCCAAAGTCTCATTCGGCCCTTGGGGCAACAAGCCTCTGAAGAAAGGAGTTGGAGGGAGGAAAGGAGCCACTGTCAAGACTAATAGGACCACCTCTGTGACGGGCAACCAGAGCTTCAGCACCGTCAGCCATCAGCTAAGGACTCAAGGGGGTACCCTAGGGGGCATCCAAGGGGGCACCCAAGAGGGCAAGTTACCCAAGGAGACAAGCTCCAAAGTAAATGAAGAGGCTCTGTGGGCCAAGCCTACGGAGGTGGACCACTTGCTGTGGACATCCGATATTCCATTTAGCAATACAACCCTTCCCTCCAGCGGCTCCAGCGGCTCCAGCTCTGTCCTGGGGGCGATGACACAAAGAAATGGGGATGAAGTGACAAGGAATCCCTACGGGGCTTTATCGTCCAATCGACGACGACGACACCATCGGTTTCATGGAGCTCATAAAGATGGGACTCTCAGGTTCACCTAGGGGCACACGTCCTCTTTCAGATGGGCCCTTAGCAACTAAAACATTTCTCATCGTTGTGATTTGAGTGAACGTGATTAGCTGTCTTACCTGGTTTAAATCCTCAGGGAATGTGGGGTGGATATTTGTGGGGATGAAAAGTGGGAGGGGCGTGTGATAGAGTGAAATGAGATGATCAGTGGCAACTTTTAAGTAGTCGATTTCTAAGTACCCGATTCAGAGTTTTAGGTAGTCAAATGTCCTCCGAGTGTTCTTTTGTATCCTTTTGTGTATCATTTGAGTTGAGGGAGAGTAATTTAGAGGGAGGCGGGTATTGTCCTTGTCATCCCGGGTTTATCATCTTCAAATGTTCATCCCGTCTTTATAATAATTGTTGAGAAAGGAATGAGAAGTTGAGTTGCTCAATTAGCTCTGAGTTTTATTTCTCGTATTAAATGTTCAATCCAAATGTTAACGTTTACCAACTTTTTGGAATCTCAATAAATTTGTACACTTCAAGACTCCAATCGTACAAGACATTTCTCTAATCATTTTAATTTCACGAGATCTTTTCATCTTCTCTACAATTGCCTTGAAATGTCTGTCTGTTTTGTTGCTTCACTACTTTTACCATTTATGCTTGATAGATTTTAACCCCAAAAATATCTCATTCCATCTCCAATAAGATGTATTATGATCCTGTCCAAAAATTGAGACATATGAGCTTCAAAAAATCCTTATCCAAGTAGGCCCGTCAACGGGCCTGTACGTGCATACTTATTTATAATCTATCTAATGGTTGTGAACGGCTGTAAAATATTTACTAACAAGATGTCCGGAACTGTGTTCAAATATTTATCATTTCTAAAACCTCTTCTGTAATCTATGAACAAAAGGACAGATATGAATATTTGTCTGCATGAAAAGGTCAAAATACATGCATACATATTTTGAGGTTCATCACATCAGCCAAAAATATTTTGTTGATAAACTGTCCACTTGATTCAAGAGATAGAAATGAGTCATTCACTGTCAAGAGATTATAGTGAGCAAACAAGATTAGTGGCTTACAATCTGGACATGACAACATTTTCGTCCATGGCATTTATGT